>PVIA01008423.1:0-52828 GCA_004024845.1 Tonatia bakeri | reverse complement strand
GGTTCATCATCACCAAGCCCTTACTATATGAAATGGTAAAGGGACTTACCTAAGAAAAAGAAGATTATAAATATGAACAGTAAAAAAAGTCATCAAATGGAGGGTTAGCAACAGGGAAGTGGGAGGAGGAGGGAGGGGGAAAAGATATAGAGAATAAGTAGCATAGACAGTAGGTAGAAAATAGGGGGAGGGTAAGAAAAGTATGGGACATGTAGACACTAAAGAACTTATGACACATGGACATGAACTAAGGGGGGAATGTGGGTGGGAGGGGATGGGCAGGGTGGAGGGGAGTGAAGGGGGAAAATGGGACAACTGTAATAGCATAATCAATAAACTAAAGAATTAAAAAACCAAAAAAAAATCAATGTTGATTTTTTTTAATGTACACTGATATGACAGCTGTCACAACGCAATCTAACAAAGTTGTTCCGAATGAAGGTGAAGACAACTAAGCACTTCAGAGCCATCTTACCAAAAAATAGAACAAATTTTTTGGCCAACCCAATAATTACCAAAATTCTAGGCACACCAAAAAATACATTTTTTGCCAGTCTGAGCAAAAACAGTATAATTTTGATTCCTTCACAATGGATGGCTATTGTGTTGGCTGTTGTCATGTTTTTGACAATCTAAGGGAAAAGAGGCCAGTGCCCCTTTACTAAACAGTCAGATATTGCATACTTTAAAAATTCTTACTGCACATCAATTGAAAATCATTGCTCTAAGGCAAAGAAGACAGGCTTCTCGTGATAGAGGAATGAATTTTATGTACATGCTTCCTTTAGTGGTGACCTCATAAGCTAATCAACACCCACACATCTTTGTTTCCTCCTCTGAGGGAAGGGTTGAGGCAACAGAGAAGTAAGGACAGACATAACAACTTCTCTCTGGACTGGAAACTAGACTGGGGAATCTAGCACCTACCCATCCAGGTATCTGACATAGCTGGTGCAATGCCAGTAATAGAAGGCTTCTTCTGTGATCACAACTCTCAAGTTCCCTCAAAACCTAAGAGCCCAACTTCCAGTCTGGAGGAGCTTCAGAGTTAATTAAAAATCTCAAGGAAATGTCACTTGGTTTTCCTACTTCTGGTGGCTTCATTTTCTTGTCTTTCGCACTACTCATGACAATACTGGGCTATCTCTCTCTTTAGCCTGCTAAATTCTGGACCCTCCTACAGAGTCACACACCTTGTCTTGTTTGTTTTTAATTACAAGATTAGGAAAACCAGGGCATTTGTTAAACTTAATCGTATTAAGGTCAGGATCCTTAAAAAACTGACCAAAATAAGTAGAAGTTAAATTTTCTCAAAGCAACAGGCCCCATGCACAAGTTTGGCCTCGGAAAATGCTCTTAAGCCCCTTCCTCCAGGAGAACCTTTACTGGGCTTGGGGAAAAGTGCCCCAGGTGAATCTGAAATCAGTGGTTCTGTACAAGTTTCTCATTGGTATGACAGGGAAGTTTGGGAGTAACCATCTCCTAGAAACCCCAGCTATGAGAAAAGAAGAAACATTTGCTCCACACAAGTAGCTGTTACACTGCCACATGGCACAAGAAGGCAGGCCACCTAAAACTTTAAGATTCCTTTGAAGAGCAAATCCACAGTGTAATATTCTGCTCCTCACTCCAAGACTTAAGAGAAATTTCAAAGCTAGGCCATTCTGGAACTCAGGCTTCTAAAATAATTCACTGAGTTTCACAACCCCTTAAGAAAATTCAATAAAATTGTTTTATGATGACTTAGGTATTTTTTATTTTTAAACCCGAATAGCTAGCTATTACTGTTTTCTTTTGATCATTTCTGGCAATGAAAAATGCATTTGGCATTACTAACCAACTTTCAAAGTTTCTCAGTTTCAGATGTACCACTTGCAGAGTCAAACCACACTACGCCACTCTGACTGAGGAAGCCATGTTTTCCACTTTGTTTTTTTCCATGAAAAGAGAAAGAAACTAAGTTTGATATGTTCTCATTCCTGCTACTTACACATCACTATCTCTGCAGTAAAAGACAAGAAAACACTGTAGTTTGGGGAGGTTTAGACCAGGAAGGTAAGTTATGGCAGGTATGTCCCCTCCCTTCTTCTGAACTTAGCAAGCATTCCTAATAAACCACAGACTCTCCCCCTCGAGCTCAACTGGGTCTCAGAATCCCTGTCACCCCACCACCCTAGGGAGCCACCAACAAAACAGATGACTGGGCACACAGGTGGAACCTATTTGCTAGCCTGATATATCTCTATTATCTGCAGATCCCTGCATGGCTGTTCACCATCATCATACATATCCTTCCATATCTGCACAACCCTCCCAACCAGGCTGTCCCTATGTTTTTCACTACTAGTAGTGTTATTACCTCCCATTTCCAAAACTGGAACACCCTGTATCCCAATTCCTTGCTTACACACCAACATCCAAACTGTACCTTCACTGTTCCAAAATGCCTGACCATGCAGTGCCCCTGCCACACCCCAGTCTGACTCACACCCTGCCCTCCCTCACCCACAGCAAACAAGTAGCCAAACGACTTCCAGACCTACCTCCCCCCTACTGGCAGAGTTTACCTTCCTCAAAGCTCAAGGGTTTCCTCCACTGCTTTAAACAATCAAGAACATAATACCATCTCAGACCGAAATCACCAACACTTGTGAATCTAAATCCTGTAAGCTCCTTTTTAGTCCCATTTTCTGCCATTACTCTCACTTTACTCCCATCATCCAACTTCTTAACACTGTGTACAAGAATTAAGGGTTGGATACTATATGATTTCATTTAACAGAAAATTCTCTGACAGAATTAGAGTGCCAGATGTGTGGTTGCTGGGAGTGGGGTGAGGGAAGAAAGAGGGTAATGGGTTACAGGTAACACAGGGAGATTTTTTGTGGTGCTGGAACCACAGCACTGTAAGTCAAAAAAAAAAGAACATGCCAAAACTGGTGACATCTGAATTAAGGTCTGCACCTGAATTAAGAGAACTGCACCAACATAAACTCCCTTGGTTTTACAGACAGGGGTGTCCAACCTTTTGGCATCTCTGGGCCACACTGTAAGAAGAGTTGTCTTGGGCCACACATTAAATATACAAACACTAACAAAAACTGATGAGCAAAAAAAAAAAAGTTTTAAGTAAATTTGCAATTTTGTGTTGGTCACACTCAGTCATCCTTGGCTGCTTGTGGGCCACAGGGTTGGACACACCTAGTTATCATTGGGAGAAACTAGGTGAAGGGCATACAGGAACTACCCATCACTGTTACAACATCTTATGAGCCTGAAACTATTTACAAATAAAGTTATTAAAATTCTAGAAATTTTTTTAAGCCCAATCTCAACTTTTCTTCTGCCTCACAGAGGCCACTCTTATTTCACCGTTATAGGTGGAAAATTCCTATTTGCTGTTTCAAATCCACTGAAGCCCTGGCTGGTGTGGCTCAGTGGACTGAATGTCGGCCTGCAAACCAAAGTGTCGCCAGTTCGATTCCCAGACAGGGCACATGCCTGGGTTGTGGGCCAGGTCCCCAGTAGAGGGGCACTCAAGAGGCAACTTGCCCTCTCTCTCCCCCTTCTTTCCCCTCTCTAAAAATAAATAAACAAAATCTTAAAAAAAAAATACAACGTTCAAACATGACAACTGCCTTGAGTAAAAACAGCTGCAGTCTCCTTTTTCCCAGAGCACATGGTTATGCCTCAGGCTGAAAAGTGTACAATATTACATGTTGTTTCCCCTCCAGAACATGATCTACTACTAAAGCTGTATCTTACAATCTTGCTAACTGCGCCTCCAGGCCACACACAGACTTCCTTAGAAAGCAGTCTCAGACATACCAAAATAATCAGAAACAAAAACCCAGCTCAAATTCAGAGCACTACATGGGCACAAGGAAAATACAGCCACCATAGCCTAAAACACTGCAACCAAATGTGCACCAAACAGCTGTTTTGTTCTGATTTTGCAAAGTATCTCATTCAGAGCAGCGTCTACAGATACCAGAGAGGTGAGACACTAGACACACCCCCAAATAAGCGACAGGACAGAGTTGTTCAACGCCGTCCTTCCAAACACTGCAATAATCTGCCCAACACTATGGTTCCTGAGGGCCTCAGGCTCAGTATCTGAACACAGTTTCCTACCTCGGCTCTGCCAATTTACGAGCAAGTTACTGAGCAACCCCGCCTGTTTCCATACCTGTAAAATGGGGTAACACTGCTTACTTCTTAGGATAAAATAAGGAACATAAGGAAGGCTCCTTAGACAGTATCTGCTGATCAATAGGTAGTAACAAGTAGAAACTGCTTTTGCTGTGGTATTATTTTTGGTGTAGTTGTAGAGAGCTATTCTTTCTGACAGTACTTGTTCAAGACTCAGTAGTTCCTTAGAAGCATTTCACTGGAACCTGAGCCAGAAGCAAAGCCTAGATCAACTAACTCACAAAACCAGCTCACTTTCCACTGCACTGTCATCCTTAAATCAACTAAAATAATGTGGCCTTCCTCCCACACAAGAGTCAAGGGGAATTCTAGGAGGCCTGAGTGAGTGTCCTCAGAAAAAGACAAGGAAACATCTACAACAACTTCTAAATTACAGAGGCTGACCTTCTGGAGGCCATGTGTGATAGAACCCACACGTAATACACATTAATAAACCACCCACCAGGGAGGCCAGAGGGCCCCACAGCCTAGGTAATGTTCTAACATGTGGCTTTTGGAGACGACGCTGAGCCACTGATGCAATGACCCCAACCCAAATTATAAGACTCTTAGGTCTAAGAAATGATGCTAGAAACTATAAACAAAAGATCATGGATAGCTATGAGAACTTTCCTATAATGTTGACTACCAAATCCCTTAAAATCAAAATAGAAAGAAAACTCTACAGATAGTCTCAGGAGAAGGGACTCAAGTTAGATGAGCAGGAGAGACTTCAAATGGAAAAGGACAGCAGGCCTTTCCATTTGAAAGCTAAGAAAGCAAGATGCAAAAAGCACTGGTCTGGGGGACAAAACTCACCCAGACACTTCTCAAGAGGTCCGTGTGGTTCCCCAGCAGAAGCCCTTACCTTCAGACAGTCTGTGAAAGATGTAACCTCACTAACGATTGCTGAGCAGAATCTTAAACCTAAGAGACTACCTTGCAGCATAATCTTCAGAAGATTCAAACACACAGGCAGCTGCATTCTGACAGACATAAAGGAGCTGAAGTCCCAGCATGCCTGGTCTTCCCTGTGTCACAAACCAGGTGAAAGCTGCAGTCAGAGTCATGTATGTAACTCTTTGGTCTTGGATGTGGCCCAGGAAAAACAAGGCCATAACAAAAATCACTACCATTTCTGAGTACCTACCCGGAAATTTACTACATTCGAGGCTTTACTACATCCGATTTATAGCAGCTATACAACTTGTCCAAGGAGAGAGTGCATGTGACAGACCCTGAACTAGAATCCCATGGTCATCTGATTCCAAAGTTTGAACAGGTCTATCACTACCTCCCTGGCTCTAACAGCAAAATACAAAAGAGCACAAAATTAACAATCAAAAGACCTAACTGTCCTGCCACAATAACTTGCTGCATGACCTTGAGCAAGTTCTTAACTTCTCAGTAAAACAGAAAAATGACACCTTAAGTATTCATTTACCTCACAGGTTTGTCAGGATCAAATGAGCCTAAGGTAAGAGGGGAAAAAGTGAGGCCACTCCAAAACCTTTTGCAGAGATAAGTAGTTGATTGTTACTTTTGCTAGAGTTGGTGTGGACTTTCAGCAAGCACATTTAAGTGAGGTCATCTCTAAAACAGCACTTGATTTTGGAGACATTTTTAGAAACCAATAAAACACTGGCCAAACCACTTACTGAGAACATACTATGCATAACAAACACAATGCAATACAGTGCCAAACAGATTAAAAACTATTGTTTTTAAGTCTGGCTGAATTTTATTTTCCTATTTTTATACAATTTAGTCTTCTTCCCATAAATAAGAAATCTTAAGGCTGATTACAAGCAAATAGAATGCCCTGGAAACCCACCTCATCATATTCACCATTACATTTCAAGAAGCATTCCGTACTGAACGTGATATTGGATAATTCGTCTCACCAAGCCTATTAACCTGTCAAGTTTTTCTCACCGTCCACAACTTCGAAGCTCACTCTTTATCAGGATCTTTCCCATGCTTCCCCCATCTGAAAATCAAGCTGCCCTTTTAATAAAAACCTACAGAAATATATGTATCCAAGGCCAATGTAAAGCTTATAAACACCCCCAAAAACCTAGAACCCTAAAAAAGCCAACCTAAGACACATTTTGACAGGAACAGAAGAGGGTAAACCCGCTGGAGGTGCCTTATTTTGAACTGATTTAAAAAAAAAAGTCTAAGGTCAGGACTTTTATTTTTTTACCACATGCAGACTCAGAACACGAGAGCTCCTTTTTGAGAAGGAGGAAAAAATTTGCAGTATAGTTTCCTAATATAGTCAGCCAGCAGCCTTCAAAGGTGCAAACAATAGCTCTGGCCCGTGTGGCTCATTTGGCTGGAGTGTGACCTTGTAACCAAAAGGTTGGGGATTTGATTCCTTGTCAGGGCACACAGTAGGTTGCAGGCACATACGGTAGGCAACCAATCAGTGTTTCTATGTCTCTCTCCCTTCCCCTAACCCTTCCTCTCTCTCTAAAAGCAATGGGGGAAAAAAACAAAAAGGTACAAACAAACAACTAACCATTCCACGGTGTCTGCCATCTCCAAGACAGCCTTAGCCTCCTTCACAAGTAAGCAAAACCACAAAGACGCAGTACTGTAAGCAGGGCCAGGAGACCCTGTGGGGAAGGGAGCAATGAGATGAGCAGTTGCATTTGCTGTGCAACCTCAAAGCACAAGCAGTGGTTTACAGGGTGGCCCTCCCCCACTGTGTGTGGTGATCCACAACATGGGCAGCTGGAGAGCCTTAAACCACTTGACACCCCAGCCATTAAATCTGCATCTCTGAGTATGGGACTCCAGCACCAGTATTATTTAAAACTCCCCAGAAGATTCCAAGTGCAACCAAGGTGGAGAACCAAAAGTCTAGTCCAGGAGATTGCTCCAAGCTGTCGGAGCAATCTTTATCAGGAACTTAGGATGCCCCTGGAAACACCTGGGGAACTTTCAAAGGCATACCCACTTTCTCCCCCTGGGAGGGAATCCCACCACTGCAGAAGAGGGAGTATTTCCCTGCAGCTCACATTTTTCATCTTTTTTTTTCCTCCAATCCTTTCCTCCTCTGCCTCAGCTGACAACCCAGTCATTGCCCCTGCCGTACTCATTCTCCACCTCAAGCCCCAAAGTCTGTTTTGCATACTAACTAGTTGGTCAATCTAAAACTGCCAAAATAAAACCTTATTTACCAAATAAAAACAACTAAATAGCAAATGGCTGCAATTAAGCTCAAAGTGACAGATTTCCCAATTCCCAAATATTCTCTAGCAAAAAAGTCTCATTCCTAGCTAAATGAAAGATCATTTTTTTTCTACTGAAAGCCCAAATCACAGATTTATACAGAAACATACTTTCTTCCACATTACAAGAAATCTACTAATCACTAAAAGGAAACATTGCCATGAACAGATCATTTCCTTTTCTAAATGACAGCATTCACTTTATCTACCTGAACTCTTTTAAGCATGTTACAAATACCCCCACAATTTGGCTGAGTAAATTCATTTCCCCCACATAATACTCTTTACTTCAACCGTGCAACTATTACATAATCTAAAAGGTGAATAAATATTCTACACAAAATGAAATTTGAGGCAGGTGTTATATCCTATGAATCCAAACCACCAGGAGTTTCATGGAATCCTAGTCCCAGCATCTGCTCATCTTTAAACAGATGTTTATTTACTACAGTAGAAACTGCTTTAGCTAATGAGAAAAATTCAAATACAATTTTCTAAAAACCATTTAAAATAGGGGAAAAACTGTCTGTGCCACCAAAGTGAATTTATTGTTTCTAGCCTCAGTATCTTCTAAAAACCCCTTGCCCCCATACACACATCCCTGCTTGTTAACCTTAGGAAAAAACACTGTCTGAAGCCCTGGGGTCAGAGTTCAGGGGAAAGCCATGCTAGGGGGCACATGATCAAACCTGGGGTATGACTGTCTGGACATGTACTCCTGGCATGTGCAGGGGACAGGGTCCAAGGCACAGGCTGGAAAGCTGCCTGGAGAGACTCTCAGGCCCTCATTCACCTGGCCTTCCGCTCTTTCTCAGTGTGGACTGAACAAAAGGCTCGGAGGCTCCCGCTACCGTTCAGCAGGTTGCCTGCCAATAATCAAATACTCCCACTCTGCCCATTCACGTCCCTCCTGGTCCACAAGGAGACTGATAGCAGAAGTAGCCTGTTGGTGGTCAAAGAGCTCCATGTGAAGTCCTGGCCCCTAGCTAGACTTCTTCACCCTAAGTCCTCAGCAGGTTCTCCCAGTGGTTGCTGGGTCCACCCTTCTTCAATAAAAGGTTCCCTGGATGAAAGATGAAGGCCTGGGGCTTCCTTGAGATGACAAGCAGACAGAGACACCAAGACAAATAGTGAAATCAGGATGGTTTCACTTGTTGAAAAATCAATGCATTCCAAATAAATTATATAGCTCACTGATAAATGAATCCTGGCATCTCCTTTATTAAAACCAAGACACAAACAACAAACAAGTCATGGAAAAGATTCTAACCCTACTGCCCAAAGCTCCTCCATACAAAGGCTCCATGCTAAGAAATTTTCCTAACTATTCCTTTCTGAACATCACAACCAGCCCAGGAGAAAGACAGCATGACACAGCTGAAAAAACCTGGGGGCGGACGGCAGATCACTTGAACAAGGCCCCCTCCCCCAGGTATTAAGTAGGTTTTAAGTCTCTGTGTATCATGGGTCATCCTCCAGACTGAAAAGCACCTGTAAACTGAAAGCTTGGCAGGATGCCTGATTAGACAGCCTAGCTGGCAAGGAATGCCCTTGGGTTACAGCACACTGGAATGACACAATCAGCAAGAGTAACATAATCTGATACTACTTCCAATTCCCTACAGGTAAACTCACTTTCCTGTTTGCTTCTAATAAAAGCCTGCAGTCACAAGACTGTCAGGAAATACTGCCTATTCTAAAAACCAGACCCAAGTCTTGGTGTATGTATATTTAAATCAATAACCACATTTCCTCTACCTGAAAATCCTTCAGCTTCTAGAGGTATCAGGAGGAAAATGGCTGGAGGAGAAATGCTCAAGTCACGGACAAGGTTGATTCGTCACAATCGGTAATACATGAATCCTGCCCACTAGGGGAGAGAAGGGTGTCACTGAGCATTCTTTTATCCCTAGAAGCGGCAGCAAGGGCAACAGAGAGTGTAAGATGCATTCAGGGCTATCTAATCTTACATTTCACAGAGGTCCTGTGGCTCTGTGTCAATCAGTAAGATCACTGCTGCCAAATCAGCTGTCCTGTGTAATCTTCAAAGGATTAAAGACTCTTTAGGCAGTACACTAGAACAAGGACAGCATACCTTTTCTGTGAGGGGCTAGATAGTAAACACCTTAGGCTTTATAGGCCAATTAGTGTCTGGTGCATATTCTTTTCCAATAACCTCTTTTCCATTTTTAAATTATTTTTAAGTATATTTTATTGATTATGCTATTGCATTCCCCCAATTTTCCCCCGTTATCCTCCCTCCACCCTGCACCCCCAAATCTCCAGCCTTCCCCGCTTAGTTCATGGGTTGTACATATAAGTCTGGACATGTTTCCTATACCATTTTTTTGCCTCTCCCCATCTATTTAATGCCTACAAATTACGCTTCTTATTCCCTGCATACTTTCAATACTTCCCCCCCCCATTCTTCCCCTCCCCCTCTATTGGGAACCTCCCTGCCTGGTATCAGAAGCTGTAATTCCCACCTAGGCTAAGGCTGAGGGAACGACCTTGGAACCATAAGCCAGCAAGGAGGCAAGCTTATCTCCCAGGCAGGAGTGCCACTTCTGCTCCTTTTACTTTACCCTGCCTGGCCCCCAATGCTTGGTCGGTTAGCCAATGACGGGTAAGATTCCCCATGGGGGGAATGACCTAAGACAGGCACGATTACATGGGAGGCCCCCAAGGAAGGACTTTGGGGGCTACAGCAAAAGGGGGTGATGGACCCTTGCCCCTCGGCTTTGACAAAGCCTGAGTGCTCATGGTCTGTGAGAAAATCTCCTTATCTCTTGGTTGCCTTAGTTCTCTTGCTCCACCTAAGCCTGAAACAATGACAGAGGGTGGTGCCGCCCTGTGCTGGAAAGGGCAGGTTCCCCAGGTGATCAGGCCTAAGAAAGAATATGTAAAATCCTGTGAAACCTGCTTTGTTTAGAATGCTCTCAATTGAATGAGAAGGGTCCAAGGAGGAAGTAAGTTTGTTCCTCAAAGTTTTACAGCTCTTTGACCCTGACTCAAAATAGGCCCACAGAGTTCCTTGTTATTTGATCCTTACCTCTGGGCAATGAGTAATGAGCTTTACCTGACTTCCTGTGTAAACCAACCCAAGAAAAGCCTTTGAGGAAAAAGCTCTTGGTCCTTCTCCTTCGAGAGATCGGCCACCTTTCCTCCCCAAGCAGATCATGTCTCAGTAGACTTATTCTCATCTGTGGCAGATGGGGGGCTCGGTGGGCAAAGCTCCCCCACACCCCTCCCCACTGAAAACCCTCCATGTGATCTCCATTTCTCTGATTCTGTTCCTGTTCTAGTTATTTGCCTAGTTTTTATTTTCTTTTTTTTTTTAGGTTCAGTTGTTGGTAATTATGAGTTTGTTGTCATTTTACTGTTCATAGTTTTTTATCTTCTATTTCTTCGATAAGTCCCTTTAACATTTCATATAAAGGCTTGGTGATAGTGAACTCCTGTAACTAGACCTTCTCCAGGAAGCACTTGATCTGCCCTTTCATTCTAAATGATAGTTTTGTTGCAGAGTCATCTTGGATGTAAGCTCTTGCATTTCATGACTTCAAATACTTCTTTCCAGCCCCTTCTTGCTTGCAAGGTTTCTTTTAAGAAATCAGCTGATAGACTTATGGAAACTCCTTTGTGGGTAACTGTCTCCTTTCCTCTTGCTGCTTTTAAAATTCTCTCTTTATCTTTAATCTTGAGTAACTTAATGATGATGTGCCTTGGTGTGTTCCTCTTTGGGTCAAATTTCCTTGGGACTCTCAGGGTTTTTGGACTTCCTGGAAATCTATTTCCTTCACCAGATTGGGGAAGTTCTCCATTATTTTTTCAAGTAAGTTTTCAACTTCTTCCTCTTATTCTTCTCCTTCTGGTACCCCTATGATTCGGATAGTGAAATGTTTATAGTTGTCCCAGAGGTTCTTAAGCCTCTCCTCATTTTTTTGAATTCTCATTTCTTCATTCTGAACCAGTTGGATGTTTATTTCTTCCTTTTGTTTCAGATAATTGATTTGAGTCCTGGTTTCCTGCCCTTCACTGTTGGTTCCCTGTATATTTCGCTTTATTTCGCTTTGGGTAGCCTTCATTTGTTCCTTCACTTTGCAACGGAGCTCTATCATTTCTGCGAACATCCTGATTACCAGTGTTTTGAACTCTGCATCAGACAGGTTGGTTATCTTCTTGTTGCTTAGTTCTTTTGCTGGAGTTTTGATCTGTTCTTTCATTTGGGCCATATTTCTGTGCCTCAGTGCACCTTATAAAGGGACGGGGCCTTAGGCATCCCTCTTTGCTGCTTCGTGGCACTATCGGGGAGGGGTCAGAGAGGAAAGAACACAGCATGCTTGGTTCTAGCCCCACTTTGCTGTATGAGACTGGGAGTTTCTCCTACCACGGCAACCCCCAAGGTAGTTTACAGCTGGTTTAAGTCTTTAATTTCCCATTCAGCCATCTCCACCTTGCTTGTGCTGTCCACCACCTTGCCCGGGGTCCTCTAAGCCAGCCCGACCTCGCTAGTCTGCTGCCTTGCCCACGTGGTCCTCCGCTTTGCCCTGGGTCCTCTCCACCCACCCGGCTGCCTGTCTCCATCCCTCCTACCAATCTGGTGAATGTTTCTTTAACTCTTTGGTTGTCGGAGCTCCATGCACTTTGATTTTCTGGCACTTCTAATTAATTGTTTTTAGATTGGTTGTTATCTTCCTTTTGGTTGTGTGAGAAAGCAAAGGGTTTCTACCTATGCCTCCATCTTAACCAGAACCCCTAACGACCCTTTAAAAATGTAAAAACCCCCTCAACTCATGAGTGGACAAAAACAAGCCAAGGCAGCTGTAGTGTACCCATCCCCATGCTAGACAATCAAGACGGTCAAAACATGAAACTACGTCCCTCACCTGTCGCACTAGTAACACTGCCAAGTCCCGATGAAGGAGGAGCCAGTACTAGCTCGAGCAGGCACAGGAGCCGTCTGTGATCTCGCAGAAATGATTTCCATGCACCGTCCAACAGCACCAGCAACGCCCCTCTCTCCCCTACCCTGCCAGGCTCCTTCCCCTGTCCTCCAGCTGCAGTCAGGGGAGAGAAACATGACAGTCTGAGCACTTTTAACATTGCACCCAGAGCTTTTTCACTTAGGCTAGTCTCATCTCCTCACCCAACCCTCCAAAGAAGCCTTTACAGATGAGAAAATGGAGGCTCACAGAGTATATTGTCCATGCTTTGACATCACTCTTAGCAATATCTTTTTAGATATGTTTCTTTGCACAAGGGCAACAAAAGAAAAGATTTAAAATCTAGGACTACAGTAAACTGAAAAGTTTTTGCACAGTAAAGGAAACCATCAACAAAATGAAAAGGCAACATACTGACCCTGACCAGGTGTCTCAGCTGGTTAGAGCATCATCCCCTAAACTTCAAAAGGTGGCAGGTTCCATCCCCAGTAAGGTGCGTACGTATGGGAGGCAACCAATCAATATTTCTCTCACACTGATGTTTCTCTGTCTCCCCTTTCCTCTCTCTCTTAAAAAAAATCAACACTCGTCAGGTGAGGATTAAAACAAAACAAAGAAGACAACATACTAAATGAGATAAGATACTTGACAATGACACACCCAACAAAGGGTTAATATCCAAACTCTATAGGGAACTCATACAAGTTAACAACAAAAAAAGTAATCGAGTTAGAAAAAAATGGGCAGAGGACCTGAATAAACACTTCTCCAGAGTACCTTCAGATGGTCAACATACATATAAAAAGATGGTCAGTACTCAACATCACTAATCATCAGGAAAATGCTAATTTAAAGCACACTCCCACCTGCCACCTAACCTCTTGATTACTCACCTCATGATTACTTCTGTCCCACAGGGCCACTGGCATTCCTTCCTTTCTGCTCTTTAATTAGACCCAAACTAACTTGAAACAATTTCATTGCTACTGAGAAAACCATAGTAAAGATATTTTGTTCTATCTTTCCAAAACCTGCCACAATTTCTGGAGGATACCATAAGGTAAATTAAATGGGGAGACATAGGAATCCAGGACTGGAGGATGACTGAAAGAAAAGGATTAATAACCAAAATTTAATATAAAGAATTATTACAAAAATCCTGACACCCACCAAGACAAAACAAGACGAACCGTTTATATTATGTCAGTCTGCTGACCACTTTACTTTGTACACTACTATCAATTTCCATTCTGTTCCCTCCAATCATATTGCCCTGAACTACACATCTCTTCCATGAGTGGGTTAAGCTGGCTAGAACGCTAAAATGCCTCCAAAAGAGTAAATAATGTAACATGACTTTTTGTTGCTTTTGGTTGTTTTTCTCCATTTTGTCATACTGACATAACATACTGATGTTTTACTGAAGTAGTGGTAAATTAATTAAAAGCACAGAATGTTGTTCCTTTCTATAATAAACTGCTAGAGGGATGTGAAATAGTGCAGCCACTTCAAAAAGCAACTGGGCAATTTCTCAAGAAATTAAACACAAAACCACCACATGACCCAGAAACTCAATTCCCAAGAGAACTGAAAACACGCATCCACACAGAGACATACGCACTAATGTTCATAGCAGCATCATTCATAATAGCCTAGCACTGGAAACAATCTAAATGTCCATCAACTGGTGAATGGACAGACAAAATGTGATACCTCCACAATGGGATAATATTCATCAATAAATGGGGGCAAGCTATCGATACATGCTATACCATGAACCCAAAAACATTGTGCTAAGTGGAAGAAGTCAGTCACAAGAGATCACATTCTGTATGACTCCATTTATATGAAATGTCCAGAAAAGGCAAACGGATAGAGATGAAAAGCAAATCAGGGGTTTTCTGGGGCTGAGAATAAGGGATGATACTAGGGGATGAAATATTCTGAACAGGTTTGTCGCAATGGCTACACTACTTGGTAAAGTACTAAAAAATCACTGACTTGTATGCCTGTAAGAAGGACACTTTTATGACACGTAAAATATGTCACAACAAAGCTTTGTAAAAAGAAAAAGCACAGATTATAAGTCTTTATAAGGGCAAAGACTTCATTCAGTTCATATTATCTTAACATCTAGCAAAATTTTTACCTGGCATAGAGTGAGTGCTACAATGTCCACGAATGAATGACTTCTTGAAAAACAAAATAAAGTTTTGTCTTTTCCATAACTTCATGCTTTGCCAAAACTCCACATCCTTATCTACTCTTCTATCTAATCAAACCCCAGAACAGAAGAGCCCGTAAAAGCCTCAGAGCAAATGTGTCCAGGAAGCTCCAAGATGATCAAAACATAACCCCAACACTCGAAGATGTATCCTGACAACTATTTATGAAGTGCAGTAGTTGCCTCTGTTCAAAGTCTAAAAAGAAAAATTGTTTCCTATGCTTTCATAAAAGCAATATTATGATAACCTCTGGGGCTGCTAATAGAAAACAAAGCATGATATAAGTAAGATTGGATTCAGAAAAGGTGAAGGTTTGGGAAAATTATAATCTAACTTAAAATAATTCTTATATTTTCAGGAAAGATACTATTTTTTTACTTAGAAGCAGCCAATTTAATAAAGGCACCGGATACTGTCCCAAGGGAATTAAATAAATATGGGAAGCGAGGAAATGGAATAAGCTTTGACTCACTTGGGTTCTGTGTTGTTTTATGTGTACCAAATAGCTCCCAAGAGGAAGTTGTTTCAGTAGACCCGAATTACTAAATATCAAGGAAGAACAATACCAATCTTGCTTTGAAATGAAAGATTTTATTTTTTCAACTAGTACTGTAGCAGTAGTGAGTAAAAATGTATTGCTACCTAGAATTCCACACAACATGTCCTACTTAGTCCCAGATTTCAGTCACACCAGTATCAGTCACGTAGATATAGAAACATAATACATTTCTTCATGTGTAAGTGTGGAGTATAGTGGTTATGGTGTAGGCTCTTCAGACAAACTGGTTCAAATCTTGTCTCCACCACACATTTGCTTTGATCTGGGGCAATTCACCTAACCTTTGTGTTGTGGTTTCCTTAACCTTGAAAAGGTGAGGATTCAATGATTCAACTTCCTTTAAATTTAATCACAGGCTATTTATAGCTTACTTCTTAACCCAGCTTGAACACTAAGGTCTTCGCAAGACTACATTATTTTCTGGACATGGTAATAGCTCTCACGATTTCAGTATCTTCTTTACATCACATTCCACTACCCCAGTATAGACTGGTATTCATCCACTTTGAGGTGTTATAAAGGAGAACTTAAATAAGCAATCAAATAAATATTGCTGAATCAGGACCATTCCAGCCAACTTTGTACTGTCTATTAGGCCAGGGCAAAAAAGCATATATATATCAATCTCTAATAGCGGATCAGTTTCAACTTCCTCCCAGCCCTGCATCTTTACTGATGGTAACTAAAACTGAGCCAACCTCACAGATTCTGGATTCTGGATTCAATTTCACTGCACTGTGGTTATCCCTCACACTCATCCTATCAATGACTTCTTAGATGCAAGACACAGCACGATACAGTCCATTTACTTCAGATTAAGAAAGATGCATTAAAACTCACATGGCTGAGCTTAATACAAACTCAGGCTTCCCAGCTGATTTCCACTGCGCCCTTCTGCGTCAAATCCCTTTTCACGAAGAGGAAGCCGAGGGACAGAGCAGACAGCAGCCCCAAGACAGCGGATGATGGAGTCGACGACCTCGCTGAATCTTCCTGTCTCACTGTGTTTCTCCGTCCATGTGTCCGACCTCGCTGAATCTTCCTGTCTCACTGTTTCTCCGTCCACGTGTCCAACTTCATTAAGTCTTCCTGTCTCACTGTGTTTCTCTGTCCACGTGTCCGACCTCGCTGAGTCTTTCTGTTTCACTGTGTTTCTCCGTCCACGTGTCCAAGCGCTGACACTCACTGAGCTGCAGTAACTGTTTAAATTCAGACTCCACAATTCCCAAACTCAAATTTGTAACACACAGCCTGCCAAGAATGACCGTGTTTGTGGAGACAGTGGGACGGAAAAATTTCAGATCCTCTAGTCCGCAGTGCCTGAAAACCCTCCAGGCAGACAGTATAGAAGGAAAAGTCACCTAACTGAAGCCACACAGGGCCTGAAAATGCCAGCAAAGGTAAAGAGGGAAGACAAGCCAGGGCTCTTCTCTGGTAGAATTTTTTTTTAAAAAGCCTGTGATACAATCCTCCCCAAGTTCACAGCTCCAGTCAAAGCTCTCCCTACCCAATACCCTGTACTGGCCAAGGTATCCAACCTACAGTCCACATGCAGCCCAGGATGGCTGCGAATAAGGCCCAACACAAAATCATAAATTTACGCAAAACACTATGAATTTTTTGTGGTTACATGTCACAATGTATTTAATGTGAGGCACAAGACAACTCTTCTTTTTCTTCCAATGTGGCACAGAGATGCCAAATGGTTGGACACTCATGCCCTACAGAGCTTACGCATTCCCAAAAAAGATAACTAACTAAACACATAAACAAAAGATCAAATGAATAATGCAACAAATTTGCTCCCCCTGGCTTGACTCAAAAAAGAGGTATGCGTATCCTTAAGCACACAAACCTATTCAAGTATAGCAGCTCTTACTTAGACTCAGAGGTTGGATTTTAGAAACCCTAACTTTCCAGAAGCATGAAACAAAAATTTAGGCCTCCACGTACAGAAATAGCTGTCAGTAATCCTGGGTCCTGAATTCACAAGCACTGCTCTTCACAAGAGGGGAACCCAGACCCTGTTTCAGAATATTCAGGACCACAATCAACACACACTCTAAAAAAGGCCAAATACCTGGGTTCCTATCCCACGACAAAATTAGAAGCAGCAGATTAGAAGCAGAATAGGCAAAGGTGGCAACAACCCTAAGAAGTGGCTTTGAGTTCGTTCTATCAAGAGAGGAAATGCAGAGGACAGAGGCCAGCTATCTGAGGCCCTCTGGTGTAGCACCAAATCCTTCCATTCCCAGCTAGTGCCCAAGGACATCGCTGACTTAAAGTACGACCCAGGAGACTTCCCCAACTGCGAGAGGAAATGCCAGCAGTCCCCCATAAGGTGAAGTCTGAAAATACCCTACTGAAATGATGAAGATGTATGCCCCCCAAAAAGGACTTGCTCCTAACACAAAAAGATATCAGTCACTACCCCACAGTTTCTCCTTCAAGTTATCCTCTTCTCAATATTTCTTCAATTCTACAAATGGAACTGGGGAGGTAACTTGTGTAAGGTCCCTTCTGTAAGGAAGCTGTGTACAGGCTCCTGCCCACACTGCTGCAGCAAGTGGGGCAGGCTGGGTCAGAACCAACCACAGAGGAGGCCCAGTGAGCACAGCATTCCTACTATCTCAACAGATTACAATGACACATGTGACAACTTTTCCAATGGGAAAGTGATCAACAAACACTGTTAAAGAAAGCTTTAAAGAAAGCTTTAAATTAAGAGGCATATCTTTAAAGGACTCCCATCAAAATCACTAACCATTTACTACTAGATATTGGTAGACTCAGTCACCTACACATCTATCTATCCAGATAAACACCTATTATACACATTTATGTGTTAAATACATTATACAAAAGAAACTTCATTTTACTTCTAAGTCCTTTTTGGTCCTATGCTTAATGAGAAGAGCATGCAACACAGACTGACTCTAATTCAAAGTCAGTCATGTTGATGGAACCTAAGGTTAAAAATAACTATGAGGACACTTCCAGTAAAGAAGACAAAATGAAAGGTACATGTATACTTCTCTCCTCTAATTCACACTGAAATAAATAAAATCATAAAAATGAGAAAAAGTCCATCTACAGCAAGACTAGAAAAGAGCCATAACCCAAAACCACAGATAGCAAAGACTAGCTCCAAAAATACAGGGACAACTGACCAAAAAACTACAGATAGCAAAGACTATCTACAAACTACAGTGACAACTGAACCAAAGTGGAGGAAGAAGAGAGAACAAATCCACAACTTGCTTGGCCTGGCGCAAGATGTGACTTTTGAAATTGAGTTGCCCTTTTCTACGAATGGCAGGGGCTGAGGTTGTGGGCAGCATTCCGGAGTGTTAAGTACCCATCCAACCTGTGGGCACCTGGTTCACACCACAAAGCCACCTAGCATGCCTGGGGGAGGCCTGGCTGATGAGGAGTATCTCCACTTCCCCAAACAGGAGGAGAGGACAGCTTCCCACTACGGAAGTAAGGCAGAGTAGCCCCTTTAACCCTTACCAAGTAAGCCACCTACATCATCATGTAAGAGCTGGTGGAGGCATGCTCCTCGACAGGCAGAAAACAGGGTCAGACAGTGTGTAAGAAGATAGAGCTGACCTAGACAGACAGGTGTGTTCGAGGGGCTCCCATGTCCTTGCACTAGTCTGAGGCAGACTTTAGGCCCAGATGAACTGCCTCTCCTAAGCCCAAAGACTCCACACAGGGACATGCAGAGATGCCTGTAAAAGAAAAGGTGGTGTGAAAACGAAGTACAACCCACCAAAGGCAGAAGGAAGGAGACGTTTTAGAGGAATTCCCAAGGGAGAGGGGAAACGGTTCAAATACTTCTCTTGATTCTCAAAGAAATTAAAGAAAACTGGAATGCTCTTTTCTAACAATCTCAAAAAAGGATCGACACAGTTGGAGATAATAAAACCATTACCAAAGTAAACATCCCCTTAAAAGCAGCAAAAGTGTAAGAGACACTGCTAAAAAACAATTACAGAGAGGACAAACCACCTAAAAATGTGGAGCTATAAATGATCACACAAAATGCTACCTATTGAAGCAACAAGAACTCCATGTACTGTACCTGAAAATGCAAATAAGGAAGCAGCAAAAATCTCACTTCTACTTTCTCCTAAGGAAATAATTAGGTGAGTGGAAACACTCATATATTCATTGCAGTACTCCATAATGTTTTTTTAAGTTGCAGACTAACTAAGCAGATGTCAATGTAGGATTAATTACAGGAATCGTCCTGCAAGCTATACAATGAAATACCAGCAGCCACTCAAAGAATGTTGGTTTATTGTCTTGGAAAATCATCCTTATGCTTAGTAAGGAAAGAGCAAATTACATTACAGAACAGTACATAAAAGAATGGTTCCATTCTTGTTGTGTGGGGGTTGGAAGAATATACACTAAAATATTAACAGCACTAATCTGTTTTTTTAATTACTGTCTTTCTGCATTGTCTCAATTGTTGACAATAAGGTTACTTTATGCATGTATTATGCTAAGAAAAATGGAGCTGTAACCTTTCCACACATCAATACACTAAAAGATGACAGAAGGCCAGGCTTGACCTCAGGAAGGTTTTTAAGTTCATGTTCCAAAACTCTTGGATCAAGCTATTCTAGCTATAAAAATACAAAATACTCATTATTAGATATCTCTAATCCATTGTCCTCAATCAGTCTGGATGCTAAAGAAGTCAAACGCAGCAGAACAGCAAATGTTCTTGTATTAAACATCCTGAATTATGCATTACTTTTAGACAATTCTCTCCATAAGGAGAGCCAATAAACAAAATGAAAATACTAAAAAATATAAATCATATGAAAACCTCAAGAAAACTTAACTCCCACTATGTTTGCATTCATTTTTAAACCCATTTAAGTTTTTACTCAGAAGGTAAAAAAGAAACATGTTGTTTAAAAATTGGGAGATCTGAGAGTTTTTTAAAAATATGTTTATTGATTTTAGAGAGTAAGAGGAAGGGAGTAAGAGAGAAACAACTGGTTGCCTCCCACACACATCCCAACCAGAGACTGCAACCTAGGTATGTACCCTGACTGGGATTCAGACTCCCAGCCTTTTGGTGTATGGGACAATGCTCCAATCAACCAGGTCACAGCAGTCAGGGTGAGAATTTCTTAAGATATGGTATAATTCAAATACTACTCTTAATTTGTCATTCTAGGTTTCACTGAAGAAACAGAAGTAACTTCAATGTATGAAATCATTACATTTAAAAGCAATGACTTGGTTCCTCTTCAGGCAAAGAATAGACAGGCCAAACAAATATCACAGCAGTAGAGGCTGAGGAGGTTGCAGGGGTTCCCCTTATAAGTGTGATTCACTGTTCAGAGTGGACACCTGATAAAGTTCTGGCCTACACGTGGCACTGATCACCTGCTCCCAAAAACTTCTCCCTCCAGATAAGTCTCTACCAGTCCAGGCAGATCTCAAATGGCCAAGCCCATAAATGAAAGGAAAAAACAAAACACCTTTTTACTTTCGAAGACCTACTTACCTTCTTTCCACTCAATTTTACAAAACCCAGTATTTGAGTAATTCATTGTAAAAGTCTTCTTATATTTTTGGTTTTGCTTTTCTCTTCTTTTCTTTCTTTCTTTTTTTTTTTTTTTAAGATTTTTAGAGAGGGGGGACAGACAGGAGAAAAGGAGAGAAACATCCATGTGCGAGAGAAACAGACTGCCTTTCGAATACCCGCAACTGGGGACCTGACCCTCAACCAAGGCATGTGCCCTGGCTGGGAATTGAGCCAGCAACCTTTTGGTTTGCAGATCAGTGCTCAATCCACTGAGCCACACCAGGCATAGTGCTTTCCTTTTTTTTTAATGATGAACTATCAGACTTGTCAAAAAGCTTAAACTATGGATGATGCTGTCATAAGGTGACCAACTCTGCAGAATACGGTGAACAAAGGCTTTCTTCCTTCCATTTACTGACCAACTCAAGTGTTTATCAGAGGCAGCAAAGGCCTCACCCATCACCAGATTGCCTGTTGTCCTTCTACCTGGTTTCCTTTCAACCAACCCAAAGACCAGCAGGCTGGCTGCTCATCTTCCAAATTATCACCCACAACAGGCCTTCTTATTTATCACCAGTCCCACAGAAACAGGCAGCATGACCTCCACCCTCAAAAGTTAAATTCCCATTTCTCACTTCCAAAAAGGTGCTGAGAACCAAGCAACAGGCTCAAAAGAGCCAAGAAGATGGATTTTCTCAACTAAAAACTGACATAACACAATCGATTCACACTCATCATGTGAACCCTTATAGAGTTATTCACACCTTGATCTCCAAGGCCCTCTAACACCTGAGGTTCCCCTTCTTCCTATATCTAATTGTTTTAAAGCACAACTTTTTATATTTAAAAACCTAAAAGATGATGCAGATTAAAAAGTCAATATAGTGTTAGCTGTGTGTTGTTTTCCCAATATCTGTACCAAGACATCTCTTGTCCATGGATTCCTGTTAGGGTATGCCACAGAGGTGGGGGAGGGAAGGTTATTAGGAGGTATAATCTTTAACTGCCCATCACTGTTCCTCTGCCAAGCTCCCAGTTTTGTTCAGCTTCAACCCACTGGGTTGATACCAACTCTTTCTGACCAACTGAAAAAATGCATAACACATACAAGTAACCTTTTCAATATCTCAATACCATAGCCTCAATCACCTCTCCAAGTAATACTCCAGTAAATCAATTCCAAACTGTATTTCTTATCCATTCTAAACAACCTGCTGCTAAACCCTCAGGGTAGCTGATGTCATTTATGGAGCTGGACCACCAGTCTCTCCCTTTTCTCTTGAAAACCCAGCACAGTATGAAGAAAACAACATGGTGCCAGATGCATGTGGATTCAAATCCATCTCTCCCTCTTACTAGTTATTCATTTCACTAGGCCTTAGTTCACTCTTTTACAAAAGATGAGTTAAAATGCATAAATACTATAGTTTTCCTGAGGAAAAAAACACAGGAAAACTAGTACTTTGAAAAACTGGTATATAACAAATATTCCCATGTTCCCATTATAGTCACACTGCAGTTGCATTTTTCTTGAGTCACAACTGCCAAAATTATAGGCATTATTAGTTGAAACACAGATGGATGGCACAGAGTAAATTTCAACTGATGGCTGGATTTTGGAAGATGAATCATGCGTGTCAAGGAACTGACACATCTCAAGAGTTTATCATTAAATCAAACACCTGACCATGTACATATGTCCCTATTCTCTCCCTCATGCCACTTCTTTCTCAATGAAAATCAATAAACTGCTTTATCTACTCTATGACCTTCGATGTACATCTGCATCTTTCAGGCAAGCTCTGTAAGTAATTAAAGTACAGAAGATCATTACCCCAGGCTAGGACCACGATGGTCATGGTTCAGGGGGCTCTGCAACTGGGCTAGTGCTAAAACGACTCCACCAGCAGCTCCATGCTGAGACCACAGAGACAGCATACCTGCTATGAAACACAAAGATTTCAGTTAAGGGTATTTTTGCTCCAACCATGTGAAATATGTTCAGCAAATTATCAACTGAGCTTAACAACGGCCTCCATTAGCCTAATGCCACCCTCCCTTCCTCTCCCCTGCCTGCCTATGCTTGGTGTAACCTGACAGTAGGAAATCATGCATTACAACTCTTTAACTTAATGATCTCAACTTTTCTACAGGAACCTCACTTACTCATTTAACATATTAATACACTTATTTACAGTTACTAAAGCTGTAATGCCTCAGGTTTCCAACCTCAACAGCCAAGTTTTCATCCTAATTCATGAAACATCACTAACAGTCACTGCCAACTGAGGTGATTCTACAGATAAGGTGCAAGTCTTTGTTTCTTCTGCATTAAAAAAAAAAAAAAAAAGGCAGCCTCCTTCCTACAGTTTTGTGATTTTCTTGAAAGACAAACCACCAGTAACCATTACTGAAGTCCAGCTGTGCTTCCTAATACACTGGCTTCCAATAAAAGCTCACAGGTCCCACTATTCTCTTCTCAAGCCCCAAAACTATTGGCTCAAAGGTACAACATTCATTTGCATATTATTTTTGTATAAATTCAATTTACTTCTAAAGGTTCAACTCTAAGTATGACAATAAAATGAAACCATCTATATAGCCAAGTATATTCGGCTCAATTTTTTTAAAAAGCGTCTTCTAAATCAGGAATGAAGATTAAGCTCAACTTTTAAAAAATATGCATATATATGGCCAGCCTATAAAAATCAAGATCTACCTAGGTTTCCAATCTCTCCTTGTTTATCTGTCCCTGAAGCAAATCAGAAATAAGTAAGAAGCTACCAAGACCACTTTAAGATTGATCCGGATATCCAATCCATTAAAGAGAAGTACCCCCCATCATATTTCCTTTCTTTTTTCATTCTTTTATCCCACTCCAAACCAAAATGTTTCTAATACCTCTTCTTTCCCATTTTTCCAGGTAGGAGAAGGAAGAAGGGAAAACCTGACTGAGTCTTACTTCTCTAAACCCGTCACCCTATACTACAGAGAATTCTGTGAATATACCCTATCTGCCTGGAATTCCTTTACTTCCAGCTCCTTGAAGAACTGCTTAAATACATTCTTGAATACCACTTCCTCTATGAAAACTTCCTTTCTTTTACCCACTGTTTAATTTTACCTTGTCCTCCCAGCACTTGTTTGCTGAAATGTCTGCCCAACGAAGCTGGGCTGTACATGTATTAAGGACAGTGGGAACAGCT
Source organism: Tonatia bakeri (assembly GCA_004024845.1). Taxonomy (NCBI): domain Eukaryota; kingdom Metazoa; phylum Chordata; class Mammalia; order Chiroptera; family Phyllostomidae; genus Tonatia; species Tonatia bakeri. The sequence continues at coordinate 28,908 of PVIA01008423.1, read as the reverse complement.
CACCAATTCCCTTGGCCTCCAACATGGTGAATCAAACCTAGAAGATATCTAATAAATCTCCATTCCTTGAAGAACGAATATCATGCCTCATCAGAAGTATGAAAAGCACTTAAGTACTGGTAGAAGTTAGATTGCTTAAGAGGTCTTAGTTAGAGGTCAGTGACATTTCCGATGAAACTGCTGTGATAAGGAAGAAAACAAAACATCAAATAGAATTCTCAGCCTTCCTTTCCATTCTAAATTGTGGATAGTGAACAATTCTTTGCAATTAAGGTAACCACAGAATACATACCCTCTACATTAGTTACCACTGGGGAATAAAATCACACAATTCTGTACAGTTTGATTTTTCTACAATTAGTTATGTATTATTTCTATAATATTTTGAGTGAATTAATATTTAAAATAGCTCAATTTTTAAAAAACTTGTTATTACTTGGGGGAGGGGTGGAGAGGAAGCATCATGTGGTTTTCTTCCCTCCTTGCAATCACCAACACTGTCCACGAGATACGGAGTTAGGAAAGTGACTTAGACAGACCATACATACCAAACCAAGGTCAGAAACACGAGAGACATGGAGGATAGGACGAGGTGAGGGCAGCCTCACAGGACCTCAGGAGCTGTAAGAGCTGGGACACGGTAGAGGCAGGAGAGGCTAAGAGGCAAACACCTGCAAAGGCCAAGGGAGCGCCAGTTCCATCCCTGGGGCGAGACCTCCTTCCACTTGACCCAGCTGGTAAAGGGTAAGAGAAATTCTAGGGAGTCCATATAAAAAGAGGGAGATCTATACAGAGAAAAAGGGACCTCCATTTTCAGTGTGGACACTTCCTTTTTAACTTAACAGTCTCAAAATAATTGAAGGGGCAAAGACCAGAAGGAATTGCCCTATTAGAATCTTCTCTTGTTAGGTTCCTGGGTGGCTGCCAAGAGCCACTAACCTCTCAGGATTTAATTTCAGACACTTGCACTTTGAGAGCCCCAACTGAGAGGAACTTTCATGATGATAGAGACCAAGGGTGATTCAGGCACCACCACACCAAGAGAAACTACTTTTAGTTGAGTCAAAAACTAAAAAAGCCAGTAAAGAAAAAAATGGTATACGCAGGGAAAAAAATCAGTAGAAATTCAAAATGATGTGTTTTTGAAATACCCTGATTTTTAGGGGTGTAAAACTATCCTGTATGATCCTATAAGAGTAGATGTATGTCATTAAAAATTTGTCAAATTTGTACAATTCCAAGAGTGAACCCTAATGTAAACTAAGGAATTTGGGTGCTAATGTGTCAATGTAGGTTCATCAATTGTGACAAATACAGAATATGATACAGGAGATTGATGGAGGACGAAGGGAGATATATGGGAAATGTCTGTATCTTCCACTCAATTTCACTGTTAACTTAAAACTTTCCTAAGATATACTATATTTTAAAAGTATATCCCCATTATTCCAGTTAATCCCCAAAGAGCCCACACTTCCCTAAGACATTTAATGCCCACTGTTCATAATAGAACAGAATTTTGAAATGGGCCATTTCACTTTAATTATGGAAAGCACCTCCGGCTAAAACAGTTATAAAACAAGAATTCGGATTTAACCTGCCAAGTTGAATATAAACTGTCATCTTTGGACCCCCAAGTTATCTAAAACATCATGCCTCTTAGAGATTAGATTAATCAACTAAAAGTAACCAACCAGATGAAACTCCAAAATCCCTTTCTCATGTAAAAAGTATTTTACAATGCTTAAACTGTACCAATATTAAATAAAATTATTTTAATAACATAATCACTTAAAATATCCTCCCCCTAACAGTGTTTTCATTTTTTCTGATTCATCTCCAGGCTGTGCCAGGAGGAGTAAGGAAGCACCACAGGAACCCTAGTATCATCCACCTGGGTTAAAATGAAAGCTTTCTTGGTTTAGTTAACTAAGAGGTTTCTATACCAATTTTTGCAAGTATAACCAGCATGTCTCAAAAACTTCCTTGTTAAATTCTATTCAACTCCACCAAAAGTTACTTTCTGATTCTCTTCAGGAGTGGCATCCATTGAGGTAACACATTAATGAGTTTCGGGTCAAAAATAAGTAATTACTATGTATCTGGAGCTCTGACATATGATTATCGAATAAAGCACTTGAAAAGTAACTCCCATCACTTAAGAAACTACATACGAGCTGCTCTTCACTTACAATCAACTCGTGATCTGCTCCCACTGGTGGTAACAGATTAGCTTTCCACAGCACCCCTCTATTCTAATCCATCCACCTGGGCCACACATGGAAATCACAAGTAAAAACTCTGACACTGTGAAAGCAGCCTGAACTCACTGCAAATAGCAGGTAAAGCCAAGTGAAGTATCCAGGTGCCTGTGAGAGCTGAAACATGGGCTCCTCCCTTTTCAATCACCCTGTTCATAGTGCTCACAACACCTGTTCTCATACTGCTAACCAACACTGGTGCCCCAGTTAAACTGCCAGCCTCAGTCCCTAGCCTGGACTCTTCCCCCAAGCTCCAGCCAGACCCAACTATGTAACCACCTACTGATTAATTCCACCCACATTCCAGTTTTTTGAAACAGAACATCTTATCTACACAGGTTCTTCATCTGCTATGCTTGGGTGACTGACACACCCAAGCCAGAACCCTAGAAGCCATACTAGGACTGTTCCATCCTCCCATTTCCATTATAACCAAATCTGTCCCATACTACCCATAGGTCGCTCTTGAATTCCTCCCCCTCCTTTTCACCCAGCCATGGGTGACTCAGTCCAATCCCAATAAGCTCTCTCCTGGGTCACAGCAATGGTCTCCAGGCTGAGGGACCAGCCTCTACTTCCTGGAGTCCAACCACCAAACTGTGAAAATCCAAAACTGGTCTCATTTCTGCCACTTTAAACTTTCCTGGGAATTTCCTATCACCTAATAGGCTAAAGCCTAAACCATCCAGCACGGTCCTTCCTTTATGAACTGGTCCCCCAACACCTTCTTCAACTTCAAGACTCATTTTTTATTTCCCTTTGAAGTCCAGCAAAACTGAATTCCCTACACTTTTCCAAACACTCCATGCTTTTTAAAAACAAAACAAAACAAAAAAACACTGTCTCTGGGTGCCTTCCACATTTAACAGAAATTCTAGAACAGAGCTCAGGCACCATTTCCTTATTAATCTTCAAGTTGCCATCTCTTGATATTTAATTGTTCCCTCCTCTGTGCTACTTCTTCTATGCCTTATATTAGATTGGCTAAAAATTTAGTTTAGTTTTTTCTGTACGATGGTTCTAGTAGTACTTAGTTGTCTTTAAGTTCATTGGAAACAATTTTGTTAGACTGTATTGTGACAGCTCTTAAAAAAACATCAGCCCTGGCTGTTGTAGCTCAGTGGATTGAGCTCAGGCCTTCAAACCAAGTGGTCCCTGGTTCGATTCCCAGTCAGGGCACATGTCTGGATTGCGGGTCAGGTTCCCAGTAAGGGGCACGCAAGAGGCAAACACACATTGATGTTTCTCTCCCCTCTTTCTCCTTCCTTTCCCCCTCTCTGAAAGTAAGTAAATAAAATATTTTTTTAAAAAATCAAAATTAGTGAATTTCTGTGTAGCTATTTTAATAGCTACTAAAGATGGAAGAAAATATGCAAAATTTTCAGCATATTGTACTTCATTATTTCAAGAAAGATAAAAATGCAACTGAAATGCAAAAAAGATTTGTGCAGTGTATGGAGATGGTGCTGTGATTTGTTGAACATGTCAAAAATACTCTGTGAAGTTTCTTGTACTTTTAACATTTTGGTCAAATAATTCTTTGCTGTGGGGCTGTCTTATGCATTGGAAAATGTTTAGCACGACCCCTGGCCTCTTCCCACTAGAAGCCAATAGCAGGAGATAGCCAACATACTATACTTCAACTATCCAAATCAATAAAGTTTATTGGTGAAAATGAAAAATGTGTCGTTTATTTTATGGGAAAAACATAATAGACTATTTGGCCAACCCAGTGCTTCCTTCCACAGCTGCATCTATCCCACTGAAATGTATGTTCACATACATGCCTCTGCTAAGAGATTTGTAAATTCCTAAAAGAGAGGGTTACCATTTATCTTCCTAATCCCAATCCCAGCACAGTGTCTGACACATGGCAGCTTCCTCTTCTTCAACACCAAACATCATTCTTATATAATGCCATCAATTCCTCACTGCCTGATATCCCACCTATTAGATATCTAGATGGATCAACACACATTCTTTCTCCCTATGATTAAACTCACTACAACCTTGCACAAACTGTATAAATGCTTTCCCGACACCTAGCTAAAATCAATTTTAAAACAAGGAATGGGAAATTTAATTGGGGACTACTGAAACTTAATGAAGAGATGTAGTAAAGAGGGCATCACACTGGAGCCAGGGCATCACAAAGGAATTACAGAGTAGAGGAAAAAGGGACTGGAGGGAACAGTCAGGGCTAGCACAGACCAATGTGAACTCAGAAGTATTGTACAGAACAGTCCTGCACCAAGAAAAGTTAATGAAATTTTTCTCCTCCAACCTTTACACCAACTAGCTTCCTCCTTCCAGACCCACAAACTGAACTCTTGACACTATAGTCCAGTCAAGCCTTTCCAGCCTACCCTCCCAACTCCACTGCATTCATAAACTCACTGCTATGAGAAAACACACTGGACTTCTAACCAACAAATGTAAAAATGAAACATGAAATGCAGTGGGGAACTATTCATGTGTTACTTTATTTCTGACCCACAGAAAACTTTGCTTTTTTATGCATCAAACTGGAACCATGGTGATCATAAGGATAAATGATAATCAAAATATCCCTTGTTAATTTTTCTGCTTTAAAAAAACTACTATTGAGGCAGGAGATAGTCAGGAAGGAAACTCCAGAGGCCCTGCAGGGCTAAGATAAAAGACATCCATACATGACAAAGACCCCTTAAGGCTGGTTGTACCTGTTTTCTGTAATAACTCTGAATCTTGGTGGCTCAAAGAATGCACCTGCGCACTACCCATGATTCATTATTATAGCATTATAATGAATTAACATTGTGGGACTTCCCTCTCCAGTAGTCAATCAAGAAAATCACGGGAGACCCACACATGTGCAGTAGCTTCGAAATGCAACTACTTGGACAGGTGCAATAGAAGCCCGCCAAAGACTAGCCAGGAAGCTTCCACCCTACAAGAATAGAATCCCTCCAGCCCATGGGGTCAATCTCTGCTCAGAGTTGGCCCACTCCCATGTTCTGTGGAGTGTACTATCGCTTAATAAATCTCCCCTCTTTCTTTATGCTATAAACTGTGTGTTCGGTTCAATTCTTTGTCCTCGATCACTAAGAACCTGGTTACCTGTGCCCACCTGTGACACTATGAGGTAAATAGTCTACACAGTTTCTCAGTTTAAAATAGCAAAGATCTTTATGACACAGTCTGACAACACTTTCTGTTTCTTTAATTGTACTTCTAATCAAAAATTATCCATTTCCGTGTTACTCTTGTAAGAGTTAAACAAATAACTAAAAACCATACAATATAGAAAAGCTTTTTAATCTGAACAAAGAAAAAAGCAAATGTGTTGCAGCAAAATTCAGAAATGCTAAAGTCTTACGTTATTACCTTATATTTCTTACATTTTTTATTCATTAAATATGTATCTATATACAGAGACATATTTATGTATAGTAGAAGGATACTAATACAGGTCTGCATCCCTTACCCAAAATTCTGAAAAATCAAGTTTTCATAACTTCCTTGGAGGAAAGATCAAAACTGATCTGAAAACAGATACACTTTGCCTCCTCGCACAACCAAAAAAAGGACAATAAATTTAAGAACAAAAACTAACCAGAACTGCCAGAAAATCTAACTGTATGGAAGTCTGACAACCAAGGAGTTAAAGAAGAAACATTCATCCAGACCGGCAGGAGGGGCAAAGACGGACAGCCAAGCAGACAATGCTCACAGCAAGGCCGGAGGACCCAGTGGTACATTTGTGTGCAGATAAACCGAAAGGAACAACTGGGGAGCTAGACAGACCATGCAACCTAGAGTTCCAGCTTGGGGAAATAATGCCTCAAAACCTGACTATAAAAAATTGTGGGAGTTGTGGCAGTGGAAGAAACTCCCATCCTCACAGAAGAGTTTGTTGGAGAGACCCGTGGGGTCCTAGAACGTACACAAATCCACCTACCTGGGAATCAGCACCAGAAGGGCCCAATTTGCTTCTGGGTAGTGTGTGTGTGTGGGGGGGGGGGGAGCGGGGGGGGAGGTGGCTGAAAGCCAGACAAGAGCCCACCATATGCAGCACCACAACACAGTGAAGTGGGTTCCCCCACCCTGGCAAATACCTAAGGCTCACCACTTCTTGTGTAACAAAAGCCAAAGAATTTATACATACGACCCATGGACATGAACTAAGGGAGGGGTGGGGGGGACACAGGTGGGAGGGGGTGTGCAGGGTGGAGGGGAATAAAGGGAAAAAAATGGGACAACTGTAATAGCACAATTAATAAAATATTAAAAATAAATAAACAGACTGATCCAAAAAGTTTGGCAGGAACAATGTGGGGCAGACTCAGTCTCAGTGCTAACAAACACCCACTGCTCCAGCCCCATGGGCAGCTCCATGCAGCCAGGCATCCTGTGTCCTGTCTTCAATGGTTGTCGCCACTACTGCCAGCAGTCCCTTACTCATGTCGACACTTTGCACAGGAAGAAAACATGTATACACAGCATGTTGTTATCTCAATGACTACTGCCACCTCACTTAAAATATACATAATATGAAACTGTTAAAAACAGACTGGTTCCATTTTGGAATAAATATTCATACAGCAGTAATATTAAGTCACGATATTTGTGCCTATCATAGACCCGGGAATGTCCATGTCTTCTACAACTTTTCATCATACCAGATACAAAGGCTATTTTAGCCCTGACTGGTGTGGCTCAGTTGGCTGGGTGTTGTCCTGCAAAGCAAAAGTGGATAGCAAGTTCGGTTCCAGTCTGGTTGTGGAGCAAACAAGAGGCAATCAATCAGTATTTCTCTCTCGCATCCATGTTCCTCTCCCTCTCTTTGTCCCCCGCCCCCATCTCTCTAAAAACAAGTAAATAAAATCTTTTGTTTAAAGCTATTTTAAAGCCAAAATATTTATCACATACACAATGTATTCATCTGGAGGACAATTAAGAAGAATATAATTCAGCCAGGCAGAATTATCCATTCATCTTCCTTAGGCGCCTTCACTGACAGCTTAGAAGAGGCGGCCCAGAAAGGAGGGTGGTTTTGTTGTTCCAAGTTAATGCTCACACACACTCTCTGTGGGCCCCAGTCCACTGTATTGTCCTCTGTTTACAGGACAACTGGTCAAGGGGCAAGGAGCCCAGGGTGAATTTGTAATACTACTGGGTGAAAGGTCTAGCTTATCAATGTGACCAAAGCAATTAACTACAAAAACCTCATTAAGTAACAACAACAGTGTTTTCCAGTAATACTGTTGAAGAAGAGAAAGGATAATTTTTTTCTTTCCCCAAAGGCAAAAGAAAGCAGCAAGATCATTCTTTCTAACCAACAGAGACAAACTGAAACTTGTTTCTGACTATAACTCTTGTGTCCAAAGGAGGCAAAGGTAAGTCAGTTAAGACATTACAATAATCATCAGGAAAACTATATAGAAATAGAGAACAGTATTTATCATCCACTTCTGAATAGTAAATATAAAAGTGCATATGTATGACTGCAATTACCTAAAGATACACATATACATAAACAACAACTAGAAAATAAGCAAAATAGAAGCAGCTATTTAAGTAATGTGATTATAGATGCCTTTGCTTTAAAAATAATTTAAGGAAGGGTAAAGTAAGAGTGTTTTTCTAGTGAGGAGGAAAAAGCTCCCATTTCTACACCGATCACCAACCCCCCACTTCATATTATTTTTTAATAGCTTATTCAGACAACACAGCCAGGAGAGGAAATGGGGCTGGAACACTGCAGCAGATAAGCAACGGAGGGCCCTTCCGCTTGTTTTCAAACGGCCTCACCAACCACCACCAATTCCCCAGAAGAAACAGATGAATTACATTTACTCTGACAAAGGAAGAGCCAAGGGAAGAATCATTTTCACAGGGTTTCAGAACCTCATTTGACCTCTTTGGCTAACATGTTAAGAAATAATCCATGCAACAAGCCATGTATAAAAATACTAATAATTTTACCATTTTAAAAAGGCTTAAAATATTTTACCTTAAGTAACTTTTTATTCAAGCTATTTTTCAGGATGCTGAGGATTTTGTTCCTTTTGGAAATACAGAGAAAAAATTAATTCTGATCATGAATGCTATAGCATAAGCTTCTTTAGACTACTTACTAATAAAGTCAGATTACAATTACAAAAAAATAAAATAACACATTTTATGCACACACATATGTACCATAAACACATATGTGCATACATATTTGGTAGGGGAGAGCTAAGAAAGCCTGCTCTAAAAAACCATTGGTTCCACATAAACAGTAACTCATTTAAGACCAAAGAGTCAATTGCTTTTCAACTCAAAACAGTTTTAAATTATGTGATCACTTTAAAATATGGCTCTGTTTCATGCCTTACAGGGAGAAGAAATTCTATCCCTCAGCATCCAGTGTCACACCCTTGGGCTACTGGTGCTAACGCACCAGGCCCCTTTGGGAGTGACCTGGGACCTCAGTTACCAGGTGAGCAGCTCCAATCACATCCCAATCTGCTTCACAGATGGCTAAGGCCAGGAAATGAAGCAGTTTCACTTTTAAGTGCTTCATTTTTTCTTAAAAAAGACAATATGGAGGAAAGCATTCTGAATGACACAATGGGATTTTTTTAATGACTTCAGATTCTTCACCAACAAATGAAAGGAGTCCAAACCTCACAACTTCCTTTCCTGTCACAATCGATGCCCTAAGTCAGCTTAACATGTCATTCACCTTATATTGGAAAGAGCCAAAACAAACCAAAGAAAAATAACAATGCACTTAAAAAACAAAAATCAAGCACCAACACCCACCCCGCCCCCAAAAAACCCTCAAATAAGCAAGTGTGGTAAGATCAAAGTCTAGCTAATTGCAGCACACGCTAATAAAAGACTGCTAATACAGATCACTGTTTGAATTAAAAATCAAATCAACTATTTAAAAGGGAGGATCCCCCCCCCAAAAAACAATTATCTTCTAGACAGTAAGCCCCATGTACTACAGGCTTACCCAGCTAGGTGAGTATTCTATGAGTCCATCTGTATCAGTGTACCAGCTTGCGTTGTTTTGAGAGGTCGCTTCAGTGAATTTTTCTGAAGACTCAACAAGTTTGCCCATTTCATAATGGGCAATGTACAGGCACACCTGCCCACACTGTGCTGAGCGTTCAGCACTTTCTCACTTGCCTAACCCCCCCTATTCACCTGATCTCACCTGGAGGGATTCCCCCCCCCCTTTTTTTGTTTCCCCAGATGAAAAAAGTCCTCAAAGGGAAATGTTCTGCAGATGTGGAAGAGATGAAACAAAACAAAACAAAACACAGCAGAAGCACTAAAAGGCATCAAGTGTCAGTTCAAAAACTGTTTTGAGCAGTGGAAAATAACATCTCAATAGGTATACTGCGTCAAATGAAAAGTACTTTGAAGGATAATGAAGTTTAAACATGTAAAAATACACAATTCTTTATAAATAAATTCCAGTTTTTTGGGGGTCCCCCTCATATACATAAAAAAACATAAAAACCACCCTGGCTGGTGTAGCTCAGTGGATTGAGTGCAAGCTGCAAACCAAAGGGTTGCCAGTTCGATTCCCAGTCAGGGCACATGCCTGGGTTGCCGGCCAGGTCCCCAGTGGGGACCACATGAGAAGCAACCACACAATGATGTTTCTCTCCCTCTCTTTCTCCCTCTCTTCCCCTCTCTCTAAAAATAAATAAATATTTTTTAAGCATAAAAACCTCTGACATCCCAAACATTAAGAGATCTACTGCTCCAGAATACTTTTCCCAGTTCAGAGATATACATACATCTTCAATTAAGTGTTAAACAGAATGATTACATGAAAAAAAAAAAAATCAAATCTGGACGAGAGAACCCATTCTAACTAGACCCCTAAAGCCAACAGATGCTCAACGAAGGGCCTGTGTCTTTCCTTAAAATCCAAAAGAAAAAACATGATATAAATAACTAACAACTCACAGGGGTTACCAGGGAAAGGAATGGGGGAGCGGGTACCCTGCAGTAATAAGCAAGTTCTCAGCGGTAGGAGGAGCACAGGGAAGCAAAAGCAAGGTGAGCTGACAGGGGGAGGCAGCTGGAAAGCTGCCCAAGAGGAAGCTCGGTATTAATAACGCAGACCTTGAATTTTAAACTGAAGTTTACATTTGATGCAGAAGCAACAGGAAGTCACCAAAGGCTCTTTAACAGGGAGTAACAATGTAAAAACTACTGTTAAAGTGGAAGATTATCAGGTTCAGGGTTTTCCAAAAGAACCAAGGAATGCTAGTTCTGAGAGATGCATTTCTTAAAAATAAGGTTATAAGATCATAGAGACATGGGAACACATGCTTTCCTCTACACCTCAACAGTTGTATAATACATGATGAAATAGTAAAGGCACTGACAGTTCTTAAAATTAAAAGCCTATTCAACTCCTAAAATGAGACCAGTGGTTCCAAGTCAGTCTTCCGAAATACAAGCCATACATAGGTCCCAAGCATTGTTTCTACTGAGCTTTTTCAGTGGGGATCACTGTAGTATACTCCACAGTGGAGCGGAACAGGGATTTAAGCAGTTTTAATTCTCCAATACAGTGGTTCTAATATTAGGCAGCCACATATTAGAAAATTTGTTATAAACAGAAAACCCCATCCCAGACCTACAGACCAGCAGTCTGCCTCCAGGTAATGAAGATAAATGCTAAAATCTGAAAACTACAATGCTAGATTTACAGGGTACTTTTTCAGTTAATATTGCTTCACAGTTCAAAACAATCTGGGCAATACCTGAAAGGCAATAAACAGAGGAAAACCTAAGGACTTTATCTCTAGAGAGACCAGGTCAAAGGAGGAACAGGGAAAACATCAAAAGTCCAAGTCACCACCCCCCACACCATCCTACCTTCCAAGATGCCAATTAAAAATAATACAGGAGCAGTAAACAAAATCTTCTTTAAAAGTCAAAAGAATAGTGGAAATAAAAGTGCCTAAAAATACCATCAGTTACTAGCCCTGAACTGAGACGGTTTCAATGAAGCTGTGTGCAAAGTGAAATAAGAGCTCATGGGGGCCCAGACAGTGGAGAAGCAGGATCTGAAATGGTTGGTGGGAGGCACGCTGGTGTAAAGAAGCAAAGGAACACAAACGGCTGGCACCAAAAGTCAGAGCTCTAATACCAATGGGGCTGTGTTCTCTCTGACTGGCCCTGGGCAAGCTTTCAGAGCCTCAGGACTGTCCTCCATAAAACTAGTTAACAGCAGCAGCTAAGGATTACCCAAGGGCATAAGCAGCCTACCACTGTGCCTGGCCCTCAAGAGGAAATAAAATCCAGTTCCCGTCCTACAAGGCTTCCACTAAGACCAACAAATTTTTTATTGTATTGACATCAATACAGCAAGCCAAAGGCATGTTTACTTTCCCAATCATCTATTCAGTGACACAATGAAGCCGAAGAAAAAACAAAAACCTGCAGCAGTAGGAAGTGCTGAGTAAATGAGTGATTCTTTGTACTTGCACATCTTTATTTCTTTCACACCTTTATTTTTTAAAATATTTTATTGACTATGCTAGTACAGTTGTCCTGGTTTTCCCCCGCTTTACCACTCTCCACCCAGAACCTCCCACTCCCTCAGGCAATCCCCCCCATTGTTCAATCCATGTGTCATGCAGGTAAGCCCTTTGGCTGCTCCATTTCCTGTGCTGTACTCTGTATCCCCGCGGCTATTGTCTAACTGCCCACCGGTCCTTCTTAATCCCCTCACCTTTTCACCCATTCCCACACCCACCTCCCATCTGGCAACCATCAAAATGCTCTCCACGTCCAAGATTCTGTACAGTTCTTGTTTGCTCAGTTTATTTTTTTAGATTCAATTGTTGATAGATTTGTATTTTTTGACATTGTATTGTTCATAGTTTTGATATTCTTTTTCTTAAATAAGTCCCTTTCACATTTCATGTAATAACGGTGTAATATCATCATGTTTGGTGATGATGAATTCTTTTCTTGTCTGGGAAGCTCTTTATTTGCCCTTTTATTTTAAATGATAGCTTTGCTGGGTAGAGCAATCTTGGCTATAGGTACCTGCTTTTCATAACTTTGAATATTTCTTGCCAATTCCTTCTAGCCTGTAAAGTTTCCTTTGAGAAATCAGCTGACAGTCTTATGGGAACTCCCATGTAGGTAACTGATTTTTCTCTTGCTGCTTGTAAAATTCTCTCTTTATCTTTAACCTTTGGCATTTTAATTATGATGTATCTTCATGTGGACCTCTCTGCATCCATCTTGCTGGGTACTCTCTATGCTTCCTGGACTTACATGTCTATTTCCCTCACCAGGTTAGGGAAGTTTTCTTTCATTATTTTTTCTAATAGATTTCCAATTTCTTGCTCTTTCTCTTCTCCATTTGGCACCCCTATGATGCAAATGTTGGACATTGTGAAGTTGTTCCAGAGGTTGCTTACACCATCCTCACTTTTTACTGGATTCCTTTTTCTTCTTGTCGTTCTGATTATTTTTTGCTTCCTTCGGTTCCATATCATTGATTTGATACTCGGCTTTATCCACTTTACTATTGTTTCCCTGTAAATTGTTCTTTATTTCAATTAGTGTTTACTTCATTTCTGACTGAATCTTTTTTATGCTGTTGAGGTCCTTGAGCATCCTTATAAATGTCACAGGTGGGCACAAGTAACCAGGTTCTTGGTAATCGAGACAAAGAATTGAACCAAACACCCAGAGTTTATAGCAAAGAACATTGGAGCAGGCCAACTCCAAGAAGAGACTTCATGAGCTGGAGGGATTCTATTCTTATAGGGTGGATCCTTACAGGCTAGTTTTGGCGGGCTTTTATTGAGCATGTACAAGCAATTGTGTTACTTTAAAGCTACTGCACGTGTGGTCTCCCATGATTTTCCCTGACTGGTCACTGGAGAAGAGGTTGCACAATGTTACCGATTGGCCCCCCTCTTTTCCTGAGGTCCTCTGTACTAGGTTCGCCTTGCCCACCACCAGGGAATTATAGCTCTCCATGTTAGAGATTGGTGAGAAGGAAAGGAATTACTTATTCAAAAGTTATACAGACTTAAGAGTAATGACTTAATGTCTTCATTAAAATTCCAAAGTCCCTTAAAACACCCACAAACACACACAGTCCTTCCTTCCCCCCTTTGCCCGTTCTGGGGTACTGTATCTCAGGAAAAGAAATAGAAGTCTGTGGCTCGGGTAGCCCCTGGCTCTTCCCAGTCATCCATGCTTGGCTGGCAGGCCTCCCTTGGTTCCCAGCACCATCTGCTGTGTTGCCGGATCTCCAGTTCTTAATACAAAACCACATGGCACCTCCTTGTGGCCCACCAACAAGAGTCTGTTCACCCATTTCCTTCCCGCAGTGTCTCTCCTACATTCTTCGAAAAGCTAAAGACAGAGTTCCACATCACTGCTACATCTTGCTTTCTGGCTTCCTAAGCTGCATGATAAAGGAAGACCCACAGCTGCGTGGTTCTCCCCTGCCAGAGCCACATGGCTCTTCTGGTCATGGCTGCAGCGCCTGGGTTTAAATCCCAGCGTCAGTCTTCCTCTGCAGCCCCATGTCCGACTCCTCGCACAACTGGCTACACTTGCCAGCATTCCCATTATTTTTCCAGCTTTTCTGGGCTGCCATATTAAGTCCCAGCAGGCATGGCCCTGTGGTGTGGAGCCAGTCATCTCCAAGCTCTTATGCAGGCTCTATAACCAGAGGGACTTGCCTCCCAGTTACATCCTGGGTGGAAGTTACTCCCTTCTCCCTGGCTCAAAGCATGGCCACAGTATTTAACATATCTATGAAACCAGTTAAAGGTTATAGATATGTTAAATGACTGCTTTAGAGGTTATCTGCAAAACTGTTGCTATGCAAAACAACTCTCAATGGCCCTGCTCCATGTGTCCTATCCCCCAGTTCAGACTTGTGGGGATGATGACATTCCACATTTTTAATATTTCCTGGACACCCTGAGTTCTGGACCCCATTACAAATCCTTCTTTTGGGGCCCCCCTGGTTGCACCCTCCTACATAACCAGTGTTTTCTGCTAGATTGCTTATCTCCATTTTATTTAGCTCTTTTTCCGGAGTTTGGATCTGTTCTTTCATTTTGGTCATGCTTCTTGGTCTCCTCATTTTGGCAGCCTCTCTGTGTTTGTTTCCATGTATTAGGTACAGCTGCTTTGGTTCCATGTCTAGTAGTGTGTCTTAACGTAGTAGGTATTCTGCAGGGTCCAGTGGCACATCCATCCATATCACCCAAGCCGGGTACTTGAGGTGTGCCCATCATGTGGGCTGAGTATAACCCCGTCTTGTAGTTGAGCCTTGGTTGCTGCTGACAGATCAATGGGAGCTATTTGCCCAGACCAGTCAGCTGCAAGGATTGGCTGTGACCACTGACCACCAACCTCCACCATCTGTGGAAAATCAGCTGTGGAGAGGCAGGGTGGCAGTGGTCTGAAGCAGTCTATAGCTGTCCACTGGGTACACTGGCCTTGGGGTTTCCCAGGTGGTGCAGGCCAAGGTCAGCCCCAACCTGTGTTTTGCCCAGGACACGCTGCCTGAGCTATAAAGCAATCTGAGCCCTGGCTGGTATGGCTCAGTACACTGAGCACCAGCCTGTGAACCAAAGGGTCACTGGTTCGATTCCCAGTCAGGGCACATGCCTGGGTTGTGGGCCAAGTCCCCAGTCAGGGGCACATGAGAAGCAACCACACACTGATGATTCTTTCCCTCTCTCCCTCCCTCCCCCTCTCTCTAGAAACAAATAAATAAAACCTTTTTTTTTTGTTAAGTAAAACTGAAAATGAAGGAAGGAAGGAAGGAAGGAAGGAAGGAAGGAAGGAAGGAAGGAAGGAAGGAAGGAAGGAAGGAAGGAATCTGAGATGGTGGCTACCTGTGCTTGGCTTAGAAATTCCCAGGCAAAGCCAAACTATGAATCTAGGCTAGCTCCTGCTAGTGCCTAGCTTTGGGCTCACTGAGACCTGCTGTTGCTAGTTTGATAGGATTTAGGAAGTTGGGAAGCAAGAACCAAGACCAACCCTTCATATGGAAAAGCAGCTGGGGTGGGCCCATAAGTTGGGCGGGGCAGAGTCTCTGGGGATCTCGAAGGTGGGTCAAACAGTGTTAGCCAGGCTGACTGAGTCTCAGATATGGCACCAGCCTACAGGCTCTGTGAGGAGAGGTTTCAGAAAAGGGACAATGGCCTCTGTTCACCACGATGCCAGACACTTCAGTTTCTCCCTATATGCCACTGGTGCTCCTCAAGCTGTCACCCCAGCACTAGAGGTCAGACGGAGTGAGTGTGAGTAGGTGAATCCCTGAATAGGTTCTTTAAGAGGATGTGCTTGGGACTCCAAAAGTTTATTCCACTGACTCAATTCCTGCTGGGTTTTGCAGCCAGAAATTGTGGGGACTTATCTTCCTGGCACTAGAACCCTGGGCTGGGGACCTGGTGTGGTGCTGAGTCTGCTCGCTCCCAAGATACCCCTCCCGAATTTTTACCACCACAGTGAGGAATTAGCCTGTTCCATGTCTACACCCCTCCTACCAGTCTGGGTGGATATGGTTTCTTTAATCCCACAGTTGTTACTCAATTTCTGATGGTTCTGAATGATGCCTGTTCTATTTTAGCTGTAATTTTGACACAGTTGAGCAAGGAGGCAAGCGATTTCTGCCTATGCTGCAATCTTGACCAGAAGTCTCTCTCTATTTTTTTTTTAAATTACCTCTCAAGAAATGTTTGATACAATGAAAGCACATGAACACAACAAAGTCACTTTCAAACAATTATCTTTGTCTTCAGCAGATTCTCAGTTCATCCAGAGTTCAGGTAGCAATTTAACAACTTTGAATTAACCACAAGTGAAAATGATTTTACAGTTCTACAAACTCTGCCTAAAATAGCTGCTGGCTAATCCCAGATTCTGGATTACTTTCCATTTTCACTCAGTGGTTTGTCACTGTAAATTTCTACCTCCAAAAAAGTATTTTGTACTTAAGTCGGATAACATTTTAAGGCAGTCTCCCAAAGAACAGCTTTCCCTGTTTCTATTTGCTCCCTTGAGTCATTCATCCACAGATGTCACATGTGTAAGGAACAACACTGTGCAGTGACCAAGTCTGTGCTCTGCAGTAAGCACGCCAAGATACCCCTTCTCCATTCCTCAATCCACTGCCTTCTGACAAGTGGCAAACTGAATCTGCCACACGGGCTCCTGAACCCACCCTGGAAAGCTATTCAACACCTGCTGTGCACCTGTGCTCAAGTGCTGCGCTGAGAGCCACAAAATAGCAGCCGTGACTGACGCTGCCCTCACCATCCTCCCAAGAAGCAGACACTCAATTCTAGACCATGGCCTGAGCCCCCAAAACATCAATCAACTCAAGCAAATGTTTCTCCAAACAGGGCTCCCTAAACTGGTTCTGTGCTCGCAAGATCTTGGGGCCAGTAAACAAGACAAAATAGAGAAAAGCAGGTTCTCAGTTCAAGTGAGGGAGGTGGAGGTCCATGACTATTAGAGATATGGAAAAACAAGCATATGTTTATATTTCTGCATACTTACAGAAAGAAAGCAGAAGGCACAATCACAGAAGAAGGGAACAATGCGGTCCAAACAATCCTGATACTGGAATTCAAATTCTATTCATTCATCTATGGTGACTTCCAGGCAGAGAGCACACTGAGCATGGCCTTCTATTTTGATTAATCCTGAAATCTCTGTGTACCAAGAGGGAAGAGAAAACCAAAAGCAATGAAATTCCAGAAGCTGGAAAGTGGATGGTGGGAAAATGCAGAAGAGAAAACAAATACTAAAAGACAAGTGGAAGAAGCAGAGAATCAACTTCACTTGCAGTGGCAAATCCCCAAAACTCAGGAACTTGAGCACAGGAACCTCTGGAGGGAGCACCTACAGTGAGGAAGGGTTAAAGAAGTGATCCGATACTCTGACTGCTTTCCCCACCCTTCAAAGCCAGGCAACTGCTTCATGCCTTCCCTATCAAGAAAACAACTGAAAGCATATTCCCTGGAAAGGAAACTGAGGGTTTCTGGAACAAAATGAAGCTACACAATACACTGTGCCCACACTCAGTCCTTTCCCTCCATCTAGCACTCAGGTGGGCCTGACACCTCAGGCCAGAGAAGGGGCATCAGCCTGAGTGGTATATAAAGTGTGAACAAGGACAACCAGTCCAGATGGGAGCAGATCAGAAGACCTCAGAAAAGGCTTCCACAGGAAAGAGAAATGCATAAAAAGATGAAAGAGCCCTGGTTGGTATAGCTCAGTAGATCCAGCACCAGCCTGCAAACCAAAGGGTCACCAGTTTGATTCCCAGTCTAAGGGCACATGCCTAGGTTGCAGTCCAGGTCGCCAGCAGGGGGCACGCAAGAGGCAACCAATCACTAATGTTTCCCTCTTTCTCCCTTTCCTTGGAAAGGTAAAGGAAAGGAAAAGAAAGAAATTAATTGACATAAGCCATTCCTCAACTATCCTGTCCAGTAAGAGCACTTGACATCAGTATGGTTAAAAAAAAAAAAAACCCTTTCAAGAGCTCAGATTTCTAACCATCTTAGTAGTCCCCCACTCTTACATATTAGTGGACATCTGAAGGTGGTCTCTACCACAACAATAGAGACTAAAACCTACCAAAGGGGGCAGGGAGACTCTACTAGGAGAAAAAAAATACCAGAATTAATATATTCAGGGAGATAAGAACAGATATTTCAACTGCAACAAGAACAAAACAGTGTAACAAAGGAACATTCAGAGAACCAAAAGGAGCTCTTAGAATTTACAAAACAAGAGCAGAAATGAAATACTCATTAGAAGAAAAAGTTGAGATAATCACTAAAGCCAAAGAAAAAAAAGAGAGAGAGAGATTAGGTTTAAAAGGGTAAGAATATTTGAAGACCAGTCCAGAAGGTCCAACACCCAAAAAATAAAAGAGTTTAAGAGGGAACAAAGAAAAGGGAAGGGGAATCCAAGAAATAATTCAACAAAAAAGACCTGCATTGACCCTTAAAGGGACCTAACAAAGTACCTATCACACAAAAAAATAAAAATAGACCCTCATATAAAGATGTCGAGGACAGTGAGGGGAGGTAACATGAATGCAGGAGAAAAGAAAAATTCAGATTCTACAAAACTGGTGTAGCATTGCAACTGGAAGCTGAAACAGTGAAGAAGCGACTTCAAAATTCTGGAGGAAAATAATTTCCACCCTATGACTCCATTGCATACCAAAATATCAATGGAAGAGAAATATAAAGAAAATTTCAGCCCTGGCTGGTGTGGCTCAGTGGACTGAGTGCCAGCCTGAAAACTGAAAGGCTGCTGGTTCAATTCCCAGTCAGGACACACGGCCTGGGCTGCGGGCCAGGTCCCCAGTTGGGGGCATGCGAGAGGCAACTGAGAAGCAACCAATCCATGTATCTCTCATGTATTGATGTTTCTCTGCCTCTCTTTCTTCCTCCCTTCCCCTCTCTGTAAAAGTAAATAAATAAAATCTTAAAAAAAGAAAAAAAATTTCAGGTATGTAAAGCCTCAAAAACCTGTCTCCCATGTACTCCACTTGCAGGAAGGCAATGCAAAATAGTTCCACCAACACAATGATGTAAAACAAGAAGGATGACAGGAGACAGAAAACCAGACACCCAACTGAGAACAGCATGAGAAACCTGGAGACAAGAACAGAGGAAGCCAGCAGTGCACCGAGTGTGCAAGATCACCAATCCACACCAAGCAGACCCACAGGCTCACAGGGAAGCCTTCTACAGAACAGCAAAACCGACAGAGACCTGTCTGCTCTCCCTGCACTTCCCAAGAGAGGGTTTCAACAACCAGTGCAAGCTGGGAGTTGGGTAAGTACTGCTAAATAGAACGTGTGTGTGTCCCCCGCAAAATCTCGATGTGGAAACCTAAACCCCAATGTGACTGTATTAGGAGGTGGGCCTTTGGGAGGTGTTTAGGTCATGAGAATGGAGCCCTGAGGATTGGAAGTCATGCTCTTATAAGTGAGACAGACCCCAGCGAGTTCCTTGCCCCTCTTGCCATGTGAGGACACAGCAAAAATACATTTAAAAAAAAAAAATAGTTTATATACTCCCACAGTTACTTTTTTCTTTTTTTTATTTTTAAAGATTTTATTTATTTATCTTTAAAGGGGAAGGGAAGGAGAGAGGGAGAGAAACATCAATGTATGATTGCCTCTCATGACCCCCTGCTGGGAACTGGCCTGCAACCCAGGCATGTGCCCTGACTGGGAATCGAACCACGACCCTTTGGTTTGCAGACCCATACCCAGTCCACTGAGCTACATCAGCCAGGGTTCAAAACTACACTTTCAATGAATCAGGATCCTCACCAGACACTGAAGCACCTTGATCTTAGACTTCCCGGCCTCCAGAACTGTGAGAAATATATGTTGTTTAAGCCACCCAATCTATGATATTTTGTTAAAGCTAAGTACATTGCCAAAAAACAACTTTCAAAAAAGATCTGAAAAGTAATCCTGGTTTACTAACAGCTGGGCTATGAATACTGTTTACACTGTCACATTAATTGTTCAGCTGATCTAACCAAAGTTACAATGTAACTAACTATTCTGGGGAGGGAGTGGGGAGGTAACATGAGAGTGAAGGAGGCAAGAAGTAAATCCTTATCTTCAGAAATAATGCCTGAAACTAGGAAAAAAAGCACCACCAATTTTTAAATGTTCTGTATAAACAAAGGTGTATCAACAACAATCAGCTAAGAGATCAAAGGGGCTTGTCTTTAGGGAGGAGGAAATGGAGGCAAGGGACAAGTAGCTATCTTTCCAAACAAACCTTACAAAACCACTTGATTCTTTAAAACACATGCATAATTTCTTTAATAAAATCTAAATTAAAATTCTAAATAATTAAACATTTATAAAAGGATCTGGGTCTATATGGTCCTTTTAAGTCTTAAGGCAGGAAAGTCTTTTTAAAAACAGACTGAAAATAACAGGAAGATAAACACCAAGTACATATTTGACAATCATTAGCATAAAACTTGAACGTTCTCATGATTTACTCACATACCAATAGGTGCTAAACAGATAGGATTCCTTTGCTGGCCAAGAAGCCTCATGAGAACATAAGGAAAGGTACCTAAAGTCAAGGCTGTGCTTGTGCTTGTGCTAGTGCTAGTGCTTGTGCAGGGGTGTATACAGAGTACCTTGGTAATCCACACTTTGGGATGTTTCATATTTTGTAGCAATCAAAGGTACATCTTGTTTTGTTTTCTCTAATCTCGGACCTGGAAACCAGGGAGCCAAGTTTTAGATTAGGAAACTCCATGTTCAGCCCCAGGAGCCAGGTGTTGCAATAGCCATGTTTTTATTTTTCCCAAAGTATTTGGTATTAAGAGTTTTTAATGCATTGCAACGCAAAAATGTGAATTATGGGAAATGACAGGTCCAATGACAGTGGTTGACTCGAAGCAGCAGGAGAGGGCTATCAGAGAGCAACTTCTATTTCCTGTACTCCTGCCAAAAGATTCCAATTATGATAACAATGCTCAGCTAAAGCAGAAAAAAAAAAAAACCCACAGAAGGGTTGGTTGGGTGTGGTCCATTTCCTGCAGGTACTGAGTTTCCAAGCCAGCAACTGTGAATCACTGGGAGAAGTCACTCAAATAGAGGGTGAAGTGGCATGCTTCTCAAGAGATCATCAGACTCCTCCACAGAAAGCAGCAGCAACCAGAGACTCATTTCTTCAGTAACCACTCACACTACATCCTGAACCACGGTCTTAGAAAAATACTCTTCAACTGAAAAGCAGTGTCAACCTGCATCAAATAAGTAAGCTCAGCTCCACACATTAGAGCCATAGCTCAAAAATGAGGACAAAAAAAATTACAAGAAGGAACAGGAATACAGTGATAATCGCTGCCACTTACCCCTAATTCTCTGCTGGAATTGTACTACATGAGCTGCCTAGAAAAATCTAATCTGACCAATTTTTAGTTGAAGCTGACTTGGTTCTATGTGAAATACTATCAAGAATGCTCCAAGTTATAGTTTTAGTTTTAATTTTTAAAAATCTTCTAAGACAACTCTCACCCCCAAAATACATTAAGCAAAACAAATTCTTAATACTGTTAAGCTGTGATGACATAGGAAAAGAGGGATGTGAAGTATTAAAATAGATATTTAAAAAAAACTTAAGCAACTAATAGTTACAGAAAAATGTACCTTTATTTTTCTTATTACTCCAGCATAAAACAACAAAAAAGGTCAAAAGAAGGGGGGGTGGGAAACAATAAATAAAAGACTATAAAATGTTCACTGAGAGTTCAAGTGACCAAAGTTTCAGGGAGCCTTGTGAAAAGGTCCACCCAGGCTACTCTGCTAACACTGGGGCCTCCAACCACTGCCTCCTCTGCTCCTACTCCCACTTTCCTGAGGCTCCTCTCTCACCTAAAGTGCTACCACCACCTTCCAAGGTGGCACCCAGCACTCCCCAGAATCCAACTCCTTCCACTTTCTACTGGAGGAAGCATGATTCCTAAAGTATATACAGGACACTTAACAATGCTACCCAACTGGAGCTGGGAACACAGGCCCCCTTCCTGGGTCTGAGCTGCCCCTCCACGGCCAGGTCTAAGAGCCAGATTTTCAACCACACACCTCTGCTCTCCATGCACCTCCGTTATTCATTTAAATCAGCCCTCACTAAGCTGCTGATTTCCTGAGGACAGGACCAAAGGAGTTTATCACCTGTACCTCCCACGGTGGCTGACACCACACTCCACAGACAAATATGCTGCATGAAAGCAAGCTCCCCATCCCCAAAGTTCTAAGACACCAGACCACATTCTACAGTTCAACATCTCCCTCAAGGTGTTTTAGAACCTATATCTCACAAGCACCCTAGAGGTCCACACTCTTTAACAGGCCAACCTTTTCCTTGAGTATAGATGGTAACAGGCTGAACTTGGGGAGGCCTCTCCCATGGAAACAGGGGAAAAAATTTACGGAAATGTGACAATAAGGGGGGGGGGGGATGGCGAAGGACAGGAGCACTTAAGTCACAATTAAATCCAGCTGTCCTTCTGTTTACCTTCATTGCCCAGACTTTGCAGAACACACAAGTTTCCCCAGGGTAAGCAAGAACACTTGAAAGAAGTTCCCAATGCAATCAATCTGGCCATTGAATAAATGTTTTTCCCTCTCTCCCCACACAAAGGGCATTCTCAGGGAAAGGTTTCTCCAAGCAGCTAAAAAAAGTAGAAGGATGATGCTAACCACTAGACACTTTCAATTTTCTAGCTATTCCTCTAAAGTGTCTATACTTCAGAATAGACACTTTAGAGTGGTACCAAATACGGAAATATCTTAAATTTATGGCATCCTCAAAACATGCTAACTGACCTCAGGCCCTACTACACATGTGACATAGCTAATCAGTGTCTCAAACTTAGATCAAAACCACTCAGGTATGAAATCAATTTGGTGTTGCAACCAGTTTTTTTTAAAAACTAAAATACATCACACAACTACTTCACCAGGTAATAATGATTAGGACTGTCTTCTAAAAGTTTTGTTTCAGATCTTGATGTAAAATATATTTCTTATGTGGGTCACAGTTCAGAAATGTTTAAAGTGACTGATAAGATTCTGTACTAAAAATTAATAAACCAAAATCTATTTCTTTTAAAATTATAACTATGCAAACTATAAGCTGATCAGTGCACCTGCCTCCAACTGAAGTTTGATTTTCTTTTAATCTTAATTGAGTGAAATGCCACCATGTTCAATGAAGAACAAGGTATAGTTAAACCCACAAATTAACCTAATTTCTTCTTGTCTATTTGTAGTTATTACACTCAGTTCATGATTTCTATTTCTTCTCCCTTTGTTAATATGAAACTGGGGTGTAGGAGGTAAAAAAGAAAAGGCTTTTGGGCAATTTTCATTAAACATTTATTAAAAATGATGTTATTCAGGTTTACAGTCATTAATTACCTAGAGCCTGGTGCATTCAATAACGACTGCTGATTGACTAAACAAAATATCAATCCCACATTTCTAATTTCTTCAGCAAACCCAGGTTGGGAAGAATTAAACATTAATTTATGTAAAACTAATAAAAAAGCAGTAATACAGCATGGTGAGGAGTATGCTCTTGAAGGTAGGAAAAAATCTGGTTTTCAAGTCACAAATTTGCCACATAACAGTACCTCACCTTGGTCAGTTCAATTGGTCTCTGTTGGTTTGCACATCTAGAAAACAGCATGCTTTGAGTGGTACCAGTAAGAATCAAGAGACAAAAATGGTTTGCAAGACAGTGAAAAATAATGTTTATACTAAACTGCTGTTTCATTCAGGTTTATTTTTTTAGCGTCTTTGCCTAGGCCACCAATTTATTCTGCTATCTTTCTGAAATTGTTAGGCCAAATCCTTGTAAGCCCTGGTCATGTGGTGAGAGAGGGTAAAAAAGGAAGGGATGTGAGATGTATCAGGACAGGACACAGAAGGGTTAGTGCTTGTTTTATCCCAGAGAGTAGGCAGGTAAAAGGCAGGTTAAAGGCAGGTGTGCCTTTAACTTAATCCTCTAAGGAAAGCCTCCCTTGGACAGCAGCAGCTACTAATTCAAAGGAAATAAATGTGCTTGTTTTTTGTGCGGTTTTCTGGAGGGTGAGGGTAAGAAAGGAATGTTCTTCCCCAAATGGTACACCAGAAACAGTTATACAGTTTGCAGGTGTACAATACTAATATAGCATCACAGACTGTCAGAAGTCACCTTCACGCCGCTGAAACTGTAACAGCTGCCAATTTGGTTGTTTCAACCAAATAAAAACTTATCAGCTGTTATATTGAGAAAGCAAAATAGAAACCGTTCCCTTGTACCATTATCTAGGAAATACACCCTATTTGGGAGGCAAAATTATTGAACAAAATTCATGTTTCCCCAAGATTTAAAAGTGTCGGTCCACACTCAAAAAAAAAAAAAAAGGAGAGGACAAAAAAAGCGGAGACTGGAAACCGCCTGGTAATCATCTGACACTGACTTCAGGGCACCAGCCAGTGGGGCTTTAGGTGCCTTTCCAAACTGATTCTATTTCCACCAAGACCGAAGTGAACTCTAAAGAGTTATTCGTGCTAGACTGCAACCTAACACAGCATAAAAGTCAGTCTAAAGGAAGTATTGAGTAAAGGTTTAGGCTGGTTTTGTTTTGTTTTTTAAAATCATTACAAGAGGGCCTTCTCACTCTCCTGGTCAGAAATAATTTTCAACCAGTTCACACTGCCTTCCAATTTAAACCAAACCAAAGCAAAAACTTTAAGAAATACCAAGAAACTACATCGGATTTTTACCTAGCAGTCAGCAGAAGCTTAGGTTTTAAATGCCTGTTCAGTTTTAACACTATTTAGATGAGATTCAAGGGCAGTTTTTCTTGAAGCACACTCCTAAGGTACTAAAACTTTAACTGCTACTCTATGGAGGAGTTTAAAAAAACCGCGGACTAAAATTCTGGCTACATTATGTCACTATTTTTCTATTTCAAACCTGAACAATGAAATCCAGTTTTCTTTTTATAGTTTAAAAAATAGAGATAATGATCTGTGTCAGACGAGGGGAACAGAGTCCTGACTTCTAAGAGGCCAGCCGTATTCCTCTCAGGCCTCAAAAGCCAGCGAAGAGAAAATGAGCCGGTAGATGTCTGTAAGATAAATAATCCAATTGGATACTGTGTTTGTTTTCTTACGCTCACTCGTTTAGCTACACTGGGAAAGTAAAACTTTCAAGACAAACCCAAAGTGCATCGGGAGAATCCTAATCATTTGCCACCATTTAAGCGCTTACAAACATTACAAACTAGCCAAGAATGGAGGTTTTATTTTTTCAAAGGATGAAAAACAGTCCCAAGTGAAGAAAAAGTTTAATGCATTTATGTAAATTTGAAATTCAACTCCTCCCCACCCTTCAAAAAAGTCACTGGTAGGCCAAGATGCCACAACGCATCAACTAAGAGGTTTACTGGGAAGGAACTGATCTGGATCCAATCAAGTCTCAAAGTAAAAACCCCGGGATGCCGCGGGTCAGCCTCGGCTCCAGTGCAAGCTGTCCGAATGCTTCCTTGTTCCAGACTTAAAGGCTCGCACACTTTCCCCTCACTCTGCACCAAAAGGAACCGCGCGCAACTAACACGATAGAAGCGGGGCTAGCAGTTACACCTTCCTCCACGCTACCCAGGCTTCTCCGCCCCGTCCGGCTCAGAACGGGTGCCGGCGCGCACCCCGCTCCCCTCCGCCTCTGAACTTCGCAGCCGGCTCGCCGGCAGGAGGACCGGGGCCACCCACCCCACCCCACCCCACCCCCGCCTGCGAGCAGGGCCCAGAGATCGCGCAGGGGCCTCCAAGGGCATTTCCCCACATCACTTCTCCCTCCGGGCTGGGGCCGGCGCTGGGCCTGCAGCTTAGAGACACTGGGGGAAGAGGCTAGCGGCGAGGGTAGGAGGCCGGCACCCCACATCCTCCCTGGACCGCCAGGTCTCTAGGCCAGCAAAGGCCGCCTCCAGGCCGCGGCCTCAGGCGCCTGCTGCCCCCACCCCCAGGCCGAAGAGCCGATCGCCGCACACCGCAGGGATGCCCTGGGGGGCTGGGAGAGGGCGCGAGGCCGGCGCGACCCCGGGAGGGGCAGCTTGGGTGGGGGGCCGTGTTTACACCAAGT
The DNA here is from genome assembly GCA_004024845.1 of Tonatia bakeri. Taxonomy (NCBI): domain Eukaryota; kingdom Metazoa; phylum Chordata; class Mammalia; order Chiroptera; family Phyllostomidae; genus Tonatia; species Tonatia bakeri. The sequence goes on along the minus strand of PVIA01008423.1, from coordinate 2,954 downwards.
TCCCCGCTTCCGCCCGGGCCGGCGCATCCCTCCCGCCCACCCCGCGGCGGCGGCCTGGCTCCTGCCTACCTGCATGCCAGGCAGGCCCGACTGCACCGGAGAGTGAGCCATGGCGGTCGGGACGGTCACTTCCTGAGACGGGACGGCCGGGCTGCGCCGATTCACGCTGGCGACGAGGCCCGCGAGCCACGCGCAACCTTCGGGCGGCGGAGGTAGCCGGCCAAGCCCTAGTCCGGCTTCGGCAGAGCCGGCCGGAGCCCGAAGCCACCCAAGCCCTCGCGGGTCCTGGGCCAAACGGTGGCTCAGCGGCAAGTGGTGGACTGTGTCTCCATACACAGCGCCAGGGAGTGGCTGCGAGGGGCGCGGGGCTACGGCCGCCGCCGCCGCCGCTACAACTGCTGCTGCTTGGAGCCCGGCGGCCTGGAGCCGGAGTGGGCGCGTACAGACGGCAGAGCCCGCTAGCGCCCAGCGCGTCCCGCGCGTCCCGCCTCCGCCCGGACCCCGCGCTCGCCTCCGCAGCCGGGCCGGGGACCCCGCCCCGAGCTTCCGGTAGGGGGAGGAGGCTCGCGGCCTCCGGCGCCGTAGGCCGCAGCCGCCTCGCGAAGCCTGCGCTGCTCTCTGCAGGGGCTGGCGGGGATCTGAGCGTCGCAGGCGAGCTGCCCCTCGACTCCAGTTGGCGGAGCGGGGCGGAGGCAGGCTGTTGGGTGCGAGGACTGGGCCTCTACTGGGTGTTCTCCGGCCCGGGCCACGTTGGGAGCTTAGGGAGTTTGGTGAGCGGGGAGCGGTTAGCACTAACTCTACCATCTTCCTCCTCTCCTCCAAGCAAGCCCACGCTTCCCCATCTACCCGCCGGGAAACGGGGCCTAGGCGACCTCCCCGACGGCAGTCTGGGGCCGGGAGACTTGGGGGAGAGGAATGCCCAGCCGGTCTGCAGGCGAGGGCCGGTTTAAAACTACCTGGGCGGCGCTTCTTCGGTGTCTCGGCGAAGTTTCCAACCAACCCACAGAGGAAACTGAGAGGGGAAAGACCGAGAGCTGTTAATGCCCGGTGTTTTTTTCCACTTGAAAATTGCCCCGCTTGGAATGCTAGGCGCTGTAAACTTAGACAAGGAGTAAGTGAGTGGCCGACTCCATCGTCTCTGGGCTCTGGTACTGAGCGGGAGAGTCCTCGAAGAGAAGGGGAAACGGAGGGAGGGGCAAGGAGGAAGGGAGGACAATAGAAGGAAGCGAGTCTAGGCTTTCCCCAGCTCTCTCCCACTCTTTCCACTGCCTACCGAAGCCGAGGCCCCATTGCGGGCAGCAGTACTGTCTCCACATTTTACTCCCCTATTTTCCAACTACAGAGGAAAGAAATAAGATGGAATGAGACAGTGCTGCCTCCGGAAAGTATTTTATTTATAACCACAGAGTGGTAGCCAGTGAAGTTATCTGTACCTCAAATTATTGGGACGCTGATACCTCCTTGATGCCATGAGCGCCCATGTTGTACCATTGTTGTGCGATGGTGAACATGCAAAAAATGAGCCCCAAAGAGTTTACAGACTATTGGAGGAAACTCTAAAAAGTCCTCCGTTGAGATAAGGACTGTGTATTTTCTGAGATCATTGTACTCAGAATTTAAGTTCCCTCCAGTGCTCTGGATCACACAAGGCATGGATGCTAAAATTTAATACCTGCTTTCCCTTGAGAAATATGCTAATTTTTCCTCAGGGTGCTCCAGGACACCTTCAAATACCTTCATGGTTTTCACTTGGTACTACACTAACTTCACTAAAGCCGTGCCAGCCCCAAATACTGTGAAGACTGGCAAAATTTGAACCCTGTTACCTAGTTTATCATCTTTTGTAAATTTTGTGTACCTAAAAAATGGAGATGAACAGCAAAACAAGCTAGAGCATAAATATTTAAAACGTTCATAATATTCAACCCAGGAATTCTACTTACATATGCTAAGGAAACAACCAAAAAGTGCATAAGAATGGATATAAAAAGATGCGATGCAGTGATATTTATAATTGTGGAAAAAATGAGAATAGATTAAAACACTAACAAAGATTGTTAAGCAAATGATGGTATATTCAGTGAGTGCCACCTAGTCATTAAAAATGATGTATTTCAATATTTAGTAGTATGGAAAAATATTTTTATATCATTACTACAAAAATTCAGGGTACAAAACAATATAGTCTGATCTCAAGCTACTTCATGTATATGAAGTTATACTTAAATCTATATCATGTACATATATGTGTAATTTTATGTATATATGTGTAAACAGAAAAACCTGAAATTATATAAACCAAGATTTAGTAGTGGCTATCTCTGGAAGTAAAGATGATTTTGTCAGCAGTAGTCAGCCAGTAAAAATTATCATTATAAGATGTCTCTCCTTAGAGTCCGAGGTCAGGGCAATAACAGGGCAGCAAGATAAGGATGAAGAAACAGGACAAATAGAAAGAAATGTTTGGATACTGATCTGAGGCATTACTATAGGCAACTAAAGAAACACTGGGGCCTATTTTTGCAGTGGGCTAGTTTCCAACAAATAAGCCGCAGGGGGCATTGGATCATAATAATCTAGGTATAAAAAGTAATCCAAGTCCCTTTTTGTATCTGGAAGCTAGTAAGGTTAAGAATATGTGGGTTACAGTGGGATATAATCTATCTGGACACTGACTTGCACTCATTAGTTGGTCTATTTCCCTATACCCTGCTTATCTCCTCACGACAACTGAACTTCATTTCCTCCTTTTACTATATTTGTACTATTGAACACCATTCTCCTTAAAGGAGAAGAAGCAAAATAGAAGTTGGTGTTCCACTCAGTCATATACAGACATTACCCAGTATCCCCAGGACAGGGGCCCTCTCCCTTTGTTTTTGCAGAGCAGAGATGATAGACAGGGCCTGAGCCCCAAATGTTCATTACATTCGTCATACACTAACACAGTTTTG
>PVIA01008422.1:0-71953 GCA_004024845.1 Tonatia bakeri | reverse complement strand
GTGGCCGGAACTCTGCGCTCCTCCTCCCAGTCCCTTTGCCCCTTGAAGCCTCAGTTTCTTCATCTCCAAAGGAGGGGTTTGACCTAGGCGGTTGAAGGTCCCCAGGCTCCCCCAGCGCCTGAGCCTCCGTGGTGGCGGGACCCAGAAACCTTGCCCGGATGCCCGTGGTTTCCTCTCTGGGACTGTTTGCAAAAGTGGGCTTGTGCGGTTGTGGCTTTTTTTTTTTTTTCCCTCCGTTCAACAAGAGTTTATTGAATGTGTGCCAGGCACTGTGCTAAATGCCTCATTCATTCATTTTACTCTTGTGCGTGCTCAGTGTCTGTTTCATTCATTCCCTCACTCATTCATTCCTGCGCCCGATGGTTGGCTCTGGTGCGTGCGTCGGACCCCCACGGTGAGGGGGATGGGCCGGTTGTGCATGTTTGAGAACCCAAGTGAAAGCGAAGGCAGCGAGACTGTGCGTGTACGTTTGTGTACAAACAATGCATTGCTTTTATGGCAAGTGTCTGTGGGTGAAAATCGCTGTCTTCCACCTCCCTGGCTCCGGCTCCCGTACCTTCTCTCTCCCTCTCCTTGCATCTCTCTCTGAGTCCTGGCTCTTCCCCTCGCTGCCTTTTCCCCATCACTCTCACCGTTTCTCTCTCTCCCCACCCCCCTGGCTCTCTCCCCCTTCTCCTCCCTTCCTCATTTTTCTGTAAGGTTTTATTTGTTTATTTTTTAAGAGAGGGGAAGGGAAGGAGAAAGAGGGAGAGAAACATCAATGGGTGGTTGCCTCTAGGGCGCCCCTCACCTGTGACCTGGCCCGCAACCCAGACATGTGTCCTGCCTGGGAATCGAACCAGTGACCCTTTGGTTCACATGCTGGTGCTCAGTCCACTGAGCCACACCAGCCAGAGCCCTCTTCCTCATTCTGTGAGGAGCTGGCACACACCAGCCAGCTGATCCCTGACCCTCGGATCAGAGACCTGGGTCTGTCTCTCCTCTGGACCTTCCTGCCCATACCTCAGAAATCTCTGTTTGGTCATATGTCATGGTGCAGGGGTGCAAGACAAGGTCCTCAGTCTCACAGCTGCATGGGACATTGCAGGTTGGGGGAGACTGAGGGGCTGGGACACTTGGGGAATAGAAGGGCTGGTTCCTGTGGCAGGGAGAGGGAGTCTCTTGGGTCCCGGCCGGTGCTGATGCCTCTCTGGGGCTCTCCCCTTCTCGCCTCTCCCCAGTACAATGAGCTGCCCCACTACCCAGGCATCGCGGATGGCACTGCAGCCCTGGCTGGCTTCTCAGAGGCAGCGCCTCCAGCACCCAGAGCCCCTGGGCCCTATGGCCCGCACCAGCCTCTGCAGCCCCCACCCCCGGGCTTGGACGGCGAGGGCCTGAAGAGGGAGAAGGATGAGATCTATGGGTGAGTGAGGGCCGGGCTGAGGCTCCACGGGGTCTCACAGCTCAGGCCTCTCTCTCTCTGTTTTTTGGCCTCTCTGAGCCCCTGTCTCTTTCTCCAACTGTCCCCACTCTGGGGCTGTCTTCCCGACTCTTCCCTCTGGGTCTCCTGTCCCCTCCCAGTTGCTCCGTGTTTCAGAGACCCCTGTCCTCTGCTCTCCTCGTGAACCCTCTCCCCTCCCTCTTCCCACAGGCACCCACTCTTCCCGCTGCTGGCCCTGGTCTTTGAGAAATGTGAGCTGGCCACCTGCTCTCCCCGAGACGGGGCTGGACTGGGCACACCCCTGGGCGGTGACGTCTGCTCCTCCGACTCCTTCAACGAGGACATTGCCGCCTTCGCCAAGCAGGTGGGCACCGCTACCCGCCATGCAGCGGGACAGCCAGGGAGCAGGGCGGGCGGGAGACAGGCTGTGCCCTCCTCGGCCCCTCTCTTCCTCCCAGGTCCGCTCCGAGAGGCCCCTCTTCTCCTCCAACCCAGAGCTGGACAGTCTGGTGAGACCCGGGGCTGCTCAGGGGACCCGTGTGCTCAAACAGTGGTAACAGTTACCCATTTGCAGTGCGGTGTGGCCTAGAGTTTGAGAACGCAGGCTGATGGCCCGAGTTCGAATCCCAGTCCTCCGCATCCTACCCCTCTGAACCAGGATATCTTCCTGTGCCTCAGTTTCCTCACCTGTAAAGTGCAGCTAGTGGTAATTTCTACCTCGTAGGACTGCTGTGCAGGTTTAATGAGTTAACGAGGGTCAAGTGCTTAGAATGGTGCCTGGCACAGACGCAGTGAGCGTTAGCCATGCTACCAGGAGAGCAGAGCTTACACGAGTGCGGGGACTTGGATGCAAAGGAAAGAGGAGAGGAAGGGAGAGAGAAAAGACAAGAAGAAGGAGTAGGAGAGGGAAGAGAGGGAGGAATGCCCTCGCATCTTTTCTTTTCCAGCTCCTGCCAGGGCTTCCTATTGGCTGAACCCTTTGGCAAAGGCCCCTGGGAAATGTAGTTTGCAGGTGAAGGTGGAAAACAGAGTAGCGAGCAAGCAGGCAAAGGCGAGAGATTAGGGTAGCTTACCTGTGTTCATCCTCTCATAATGGATGCTTTTCTGTCCCTTGTACCTCTGGCTTCTCTGTCTGTCTCCAACTCCTCCTGGAATCTCGGACCTCTGTTCTCTCTGCCCCGTCTCTGTCTCTGTCTCTGTCTCTGTCTCTGTCTCTGTCTCTGTCTCTGTGTCTCTCTGCCCTTGTCATTCTGTGCATCTCACTCTTTCTGTTCCTCTGTCTCTTCTCTTCCCCCCTCTCTCCTCCTTCTCTCTCTTGCGCTGTCCCTCCCCCTCTGTCCCCTCCTCTGCCTCTTCCTGCCCCTGTTTTCAGATGATCCAGGCCATTCAGGTGCTCCGGTTCCACCTGCTGGAGCTGGAGAAGGTGAGTGCTTCTCACTTCCCCCCACACCCTCTCTTGCCCCCCGACCCTTCCTCTTTCGCCCCTCTACTCCCTCAGGCTCTCTCCCAACCGGAGTTGGAGCAGAACACCACCCCCATTCCCGTACACCCCAGCCCTGGCCCCCGGGTGGCCCCCCCAGTACCCCGGTGCCCCCTCAGGTCCACGACCTGTGCGACAACTTCTGTCACCGCTACATCACCTGCCTCAAGGGAAAGATGCCCATCGACCTGGTCATCGAGGATCGGGATGGCGGCTGCAGGGAGGACCTTGAGGATTACCCAGGCTCCTGCCCCAGCATCCCAGACCAGGTGGGCCCGGGAGGGGGTGCCAGACATCACCCTGCACCCCAAGCCACTCTGGACACCTGGGTTAGAGTGTAGGGGGACACACATTTGCACACACACACACACACACCCTGACAGCTGAAGACACCACTGTAGACTCGGCTGCGTGCAGACAGGCTCACACACAGTTGCACAAACTCAGCAGCAGGCATTCTCATTCGTGGTCAGCTGACAGCATGCCCCCCACACACAAACACACACGTCCCAGCTGCATGACGGCATCAGAGACCACACAGCCTGGTTGAGACACGGTCACTCCAGAGAGTGTGTGTGTGTGGTGCACACACAACCATCGTACCAGTGTAGACTGAGACAGCTGACCCCCGATCCTGCCACACAGATCAGACACAGCCACACATATTCCTTATCTCCACACAGCCTCTGACTCACTCCCGTGGCCGGCAGCCACCCAGCAGAGTCTCACTGTCTCACAAATAGGACAGCCAGCCCCTTGACCTACAGCCACAAAGTGCTATAGTCAGCTGCAGCCACCTGGCCACCTCAGAGTGACAGCCACGCTCCAAACACAGTGTGTGGCTCAGCTCCGCCCACGTAGCCGCCCAGCCACGGCCACCTCCTCGGCAGAGACCACCGTGCCATCTCGGGCACAGACATAGGTTCATACTACGTGTCACACGATAGTCTCAGGACAGCTTCAGGCACCCTGCTGGGGACCCAGCACTGGGACAGCTACAGGCGGCTGTTCCATCCATGCAGAAAAAGGCCTTCAGACCCAAGGGTGCCGCGGTTGGCACAGCAGCGACCCCCAATGCGCTCAGACCCACAGTTCCACACACACATGCACGGAGCCTGGAGGAGGCTCCGCTGGGCTGCTGTGTCTCAGGCAGTGCCCCAGCAGGACACAGATGGCAGGTCCTGTGGGCAGGGTCCAGGGGACTTACGGAGGCAGGCAGGTACCCCCGAGCTCAGGAGGCTGTTTCCACCACCCCACACCCATCTGCCTCCCAACACCAAGCGGAACCTTGAGCCACATGACATAGAAGTCTTGGTGTCATCTGTCCTGGGGCCAGGGAGGGGGCCTGGGCATGGAGCTGGCCGGAGGGCGAGCCCACCACACTGCCAGGCCCCTCAAGGCATGTGGATGCAGCACACATGGTCCCAGACCCCCTGGTCTACAGTTCTGAGTCCCCCTCGTGTCTGAAAGCTGAGAATTGTTTTCTCTCCCCCATGAGTTTAGTGCAAACTCGTTGGGCGGCAGAATCTGACCTGAACAAATGAGACGGCTATTTATAGCCTTTATTCATTCCACTGAGTTAACTGGGCACCCGTTTTGCTGCAAAACTGCTAATGAGCTTGATGGCAAGGTCAGGCCCCAGACCCTGCTGGGGGCATTCGGAACCGCGTGGCGTGTGCGTGACTTACTGTCTAAAAAACGTGACAAGTTCTTAATCCTGAAACACCTGCAGCGCCCCCAGATTTCAGATGAGGTGCCGTAGATCTGTGCAAATTCATCTTTATTGAGTGACTGCTATGTGCCTTTGCATGAATTAACTCATTGCTTCCATGCTCTGTGAGATGGGGACCACCGTTGTCCTCCATTATCCAGCTGAGGAGGAGATGGAGACAGAGAGGTAAAGTGACTTCCCCAAGGTCACACAGCCAGAGAGGAGGCGGGGACAGGCTTTCCACCTGGGAGTCCTAGCTCCAGAGCCCGTGGTCTCAGCTCCTGGGCTGTGTTGCGTCCTGAGCCTTCGCACTGACTCCCCACTCTTGTTTTCCAGAATAATGCGTGGATGAGAGACCACGAAGACAGCGGATCTGTACACTTGGGGACCCCGGGCCCCTCCAGCGGGGGCCTGGCCTCCCAGAGTGGGGACAACTCCAGTGACCAAGGTGGGAAGCTTGGGAGGCAGAAGGGAAATGTGGGAGTCAGCCTGAGGACTGGAGTTGGATAGCAAGTAGGACTTCGGAGAGAGCGCAGATGGCTGGGTGTGCAGCAGTTGTCTTGGGTGGGCGACGGTTCTGGCCCCGTCTGGTCTCCCACCCTCACTGTCCACAAACATGGCACGCCTCCTCTCCGCCCTCAGGAGACGGACTGGACACAAGCGTGGCCTCTCCCAGTTCTGGGGGAGAGGACGAGGAGCTGGACCAGGAGCGGCGGCGGAACAAGAAAAGGGGCATTTTCCCCAAGGTGGCCACCAACATCATGAGAGCCTGGTTGTTCCAGCACCTCTCGGTGAGAGCCCGTCGCCCTGGGGTGAGCGGGCCTAGACAGAGATGGAGCCCTAGCTGGTGTGGCTCAGTGGACTGAGCACTGGCCTGTGAACCAAAGGGTCGCTGGTTCGATTCCCAGTCAGGGCACAGGCCTGGGTTGTAGGCCAGGTCTCCAGTAGGGGCGCATGAGAGGTAACCACACATTGATGTTTCTCTCCCTCTCTTTCTCCCTCCCTTCCTCTCTAAAAATAAGTACATAAAATCTGAGAGAGAGAGAGAGAGAGAGAGAGAGAGAGAGAGAGAGATATGAAGAAGGATGGACACACAGAGACTGAGGCCCAGAGAGACCCAGAGAAGGGAGACTGAGGCAGGGGGGATGTTGAGAGGGAATTTCAAGGTGAAGGGGGCACTGGCCAGAAAAATAGTCCTGAGCACCACATGCATGCCAGTGCTGCTAAGAGCTCTTGACCCATTCAGCCCTCCCCCAACCCACCCGCCTGCTCATTGGACCACTGGCCCCTCTCCACCCACCTGTCAATCATTCACCATCCCGCTGCACACACCGTGTGAGGGCAGGGCCCTATTTTCTGCATTCTGCAGATGAGGACGGTGAGGCTCAATGTCTCCAGAGGGCTGAATTAGAGCAAGTTAGGGACAAGGAGAGACTGAGTCACAGTTCGCAGGTAAGGGGAGGGGAGGGGAGGAGAGAGAGAGGCGTAGAGAAAGAAATTGGGTCCAGGAGAGACAGACACTGGGCCCTGACAGACTCTGAGAGGCTGGTGGCTGGGCTTTGCCGTCTTCCCTGGCCATGCAGCCCTGTCCCCGAGCTCCGTCTTTCCCGAATGAGAGCTGGCCAATTAGCCTCTAATTGCTGGAAGAGGCGGGGGCACCCACGGGCGTAATTGCCCAAAGCTTCGCTCTGCTTCCCTCTGTTGGGCCCCCGGGAGCACAGAGAAGCTCCGCTGCGCGGGCTCTTCCGGCCCCTGCCCCAGCCTGGGTTCGCCATCCTCTGGGACCGGGACCGGGCGGGCCAGGCCGTGGGGATCCGCTGGTGGCCCGGCAGGCAGTGTGACTCTTGCCGATGGCCGCAGCACCCGTATCCCTCGGAGGAGCAGAAGAAGCAGCTGGCGCAGGACACGGGGCTCACCATCCTGCAAGTGAACAACTGGTGAGAGACAGCGAAGGTTTGGGCGGTGCGTGGGGAGCGCGGGGTGGGAGGCTGGGCGCTGTCCGCGGTGCTGAAGGAGGCCGCCGAGCCCTCGGAGACTCTCTACCCCATCCCAGGCCTCACCTGCCAGCTCGCTCTCTGTCTCTGTGTCCGTCTCTCCCTCCCTCCTACACCCTCCTCCACTTCCACGACCCCTCCCAGGTTCATTAACGCCCGGAGACGCATTGTGCAACCAATGATAGATCAATCCAACCGCACAGGTACGGGGAGGAGGCAGGGGAGAGGGCCTAGTGCTCCTGGGGGAAGGTCAAAGCCCGGACCCAGGCATCCTGGGGCTCAGGCTGCACCCCGCGACCCCCCTCCCAGGGCAGGGTGCAGCCTTCAGCCCCGAGGGCCAGCCCATGGGGGGCTACACGGAGACACAGCCACACGTGACTGTCAGGCCAGCAGGTAAGGCCCTGCCTCTTCACTAAGCCACGCCCCCATAACACCATCTCCTCTACGTGAAGATGCTCCACTGTCTGGGGTTATATTCATGAGTAATGAATACAACGCCTCATTTGCATAATGGGAGCAGATTTTGAGGTGTCCACATTTTCCTCACAGACTTTGCTTCTTCCAGGCTCTGCCTGCACCTTGGACGGCTCCACTTTTCCTTAAAGGACCAGTGCCATCTTAAACAATGACCCAGTGTGGCTTAATAGAGGGGTCCCCTGAGACAGAAGGGGTTGGGAGGGGCTTGGGGGCGTCTGCGGGTGTCCAGTGAAGACCCACTGACCGTCCTCTTTTGTCTTCCAGGACCGATGGGGATGAGTCTGAACCTGGAAGGGGAGTGGCATTATCTGTAGAGGCTGGAGTCGGGAGGAGGGTGAGTGTCCAGTGCCGCTAGGTGCTGGGGTGGGGCCTTGCAGCGCTCACACCTTTGTGAGATCTCTGGTGTCCGCAGGGGACTGCCCAGAGCAGGGGCAGCATCACTCCCTGGGCTGAGTGTGCGCCAAGGCTGGAGAGACGATGGCTCATTCCTTCATCCACCCATCTGTCCCTCCGTCCACCTGTACATACACACACGCCCTGACACGTCTCAAGTAGGTCTTCTCTTGAGAAGACTCCGGGCCTCTCTGAAAGCAGACACCAGGAACCAGTACAACAACCGAAACAATAAAACACAGGCTGCTCATAGGAGGGAGCCGTCGGCTATGTCTGAGATATCAGGGAAGCCTTCCTGGAGGACGTGGCTTCTGGGTGGGGCACTGAAGGATGAATAGAAGTCCATCCACCTGGTAGACGTTAGGGGCAAAGTAATAGGGCACATTCTTTTCTTCTTCCAGGTCTTAAGCTTTTAGAGTTTCTGTTTACTTAGTCTTCACAACAACCCCAAGAGGGAGAAACTATTATAATTTTCACTTGCAGATGAAGAAACTGAGGCTCAGAGAGAAGAGGGTTCAGTCAGCTCAGAAAAGCAAAGGGAACAGCATGTGCAAAGGCCAAGGGTGGAGAGGCTATCTGGAGATTCTAAAGCATAGGTCAGATCTTAACCCTCCCTGGATTAAAACCCTTCTGTGGCCCCCTAGTGCCCTCTGATAACGTCAAAACTCCTTAATTCAACATCTGTTCATCCATCCATCCATCCATCCATCCATTCATTCATTCATTATACATTCTCTGAGCACCTCTGTGCCTGGCCCTGTGCTGGGTGGTGCTGGGGACACAGCAGGCACTGTGACAGCCCAGCCCTGCCTTCCCGGGGCTGAAGTAATAATCCAGTGGTGGAGACAGACCTGTCCCGGACAGTGAGGACCCAGAGTGGGCAGGGCTGGAATGAAGGAACCCAAGAACTGGAGGGGCCCAGAGAAGGCATCAGACCCAGGCCAGAGAGTTCAGAGAGGACTTCTTGGAGGAGGGGACTTTGGAGCAGAGATCAGGAAAATAGCAGTGAGGTAGGGGAGAAGGGAACAGCATATGCAAAGGTCCAGCACACCTAGAAACCTGATGGCTGTGAAAACACCCCCTCCCCAACTCCCACACACGAGGGAGAAGGAGGGGCTGGGCTGGGCTGGGCTGGGCTGGGCTGGGCTGGGCTGCTGAGTGAGGGGAGTGATGGATTCAGGGCCAACAGAAAGGCTGGGAGAGGAGAGTGGAGACCCAGGAGGGCTTAGGTGTGCAGGGACAGTGGAGACCTGAGGCTGGGAAGGCGAGACGGATGGGTTTGTTCAGAGCCACGCTGGTCATTGGGGGTCCCTGATATGCTCCGAGTGGTCTGGACAGATGTGACCTGGTCTGAGGGTCAGAGGCCTTCTGGGGTCAGGAGCAATGAGGGGGCCATGGTTCCTGGCTGCCATTTTGTCTCCACCCCGCCCATCTTTTTCTCTTTGTCTCCCTCTCTCCTTGTCTTTCTCTCTTTGTCTTAACTGTGTCTTTATCTCTTCAAAAAAGATTTCACTCCTTTATTTTTATTCCTTTATTTTTTAAAGATTTTATTTATTTATTTTTAGGGAGGGGAAGGGAAGGAGAAAGAGAAGGAGAGAAACATCAGTGTGTGGCTGCCTCTCACACGCCCCCTACTGGGGACCTGGCCCGCAACCCAGGCATGTGCCCTGACTGGGAATTGAACCTGTAACCTTCCACTTTGCAGGCCGGCGGTCAGTCTGCTGAGCCCCTCCAGCCAGGGCGTGTCTTCTTGCATCTCTGTCTCTCTCCCTCTCGTTGTCTACATCCCTCCCCCTTTGGGTTTGGTGGGGGCCGCACGGGGGGTGCTAACGTGGGGCCAGACCCTCTCCACCTCCTGACCTGGCCTCTCCTCCCCTCTCCACAGACTCCAGCCTCCAGACTGTGACCACCAGGCCCACACCGTGTTCCGGTCCCCACTGCTGGCTTCAGGACCCCACCCTCCATGGCCCTGCCACTCAACACCTACCTCCCTGGGGCCCCACTGGGACGTGGGGGATCTGAGCACCCGCTCTGGGGTCTCAGAAGGACAAAGACAGAGCCTCTGGGCTTGGCGCCCCACTTCTACCCTCACCTCTGCCCAGAACCCGAGCTGCGATCCTGGGTCGTCGGAAGATGGTGGCTAGGACCCCACCTCCAGGACAGAGATGGAATTGGGGGTGGGCTGGGGCCGTCATGGGAGGAGGGTCACCCGGATCCGATATTTGGGGAGGTTCCCTTTATCCTCCCAACCCACTCCCCTCCTCTCTGCCCCTACCTCCCTTCTCTGATGTCTTCTACTTTTTTTTTAATGATAAAATCTTCAAAAAAACCACCAGTTGGAATTCTTGTGTCTCTTCCTAGATTTACATTCTCATCTATTTGAAGCTCAGAAATCACTCATTACAATGATAATTAATACTCTTTATCTTGTTCTGTCCTTGGGCACTTCATGTATCAGTCAGCTGTTGCTATGTAACAAACAATTCCTAAATTTTTGTGTCTCAAAACGCCAACTGATTTTTTTTTTAGCTCATTATTCAGTGGGTTGGTGTTTTAAACTAGGATCCGCTGGGCAGGTCTTGTGGTTTCATCAGGGCTCTGCTGTGTGTCTGTAGCCAGGGACAGATGAGCGGGGGGCTCTGCTTCTGGGGGTCGGCTTGCTGGTGGCAGGACCAGCGGGAGTGACTGGACCACATGATAACATCGGCCAGCAGGCTGCCGGGTTCGTTCACAGAGAGGCTGAATGGACTCGGAGAGAGCCGAGAGGCTTAGGGCCTCTTGAGTCCCAAGCTCAGATCTGGTACACAGTTATCTCTCAGCCCCTTCAAGTCTCAAGGCCAGATTCAAGAGAGGGGAAATAGACTCCACCCTCTTGGGTGGAGCTGCAAGCTCACATTGCAAGAGGCAGACACGGAGGGGTGAAGAATTGGGACCACTTTTGCATCCATCTCCCACACTGACTACCAGGTTCCTTTCTCCACCTGTCCCAGGGGAGGCAGGTGGGCTGGGCATGAACAGCCCCACCCACTGAGAGTGGCACCAACAGACGTGGGTTCAAATCTTGTCTCTGAGAAACTGCAGCTCAGGGCATCCTGGGGGACGTTAGAGAGCGGAGGCGGCAGTCCGGGGACTCAAGGGCCTTCACCTGTCACTCATTCATTTACCCAGGACACAAGTATTTCCCATACACACTCTCTGCCCTTCACTTAAGTGAACAAGCCGCAGACCCCTGCCGTCCCACCAGCAGGGAGGTGGAGGCCTGCAATGGGCGCATCATTGGGTCTGTTAGATGCTGACAGGCGGCGCACAGTAGGGGCGTTCATTTACCCTCATCTAGTGCATGCTACGTGCCAGGATCTGTCCTGGGAACCTCACCCTGTCAATCTCGGTAAACCCACCACCGAGTCCCAGGAGGTGGGCCCGTCACGGTCCCCAGTGCCCAGAGGGGAGAGAACAAGGCCCAGCGAAGTGAGGGCGCTCTGGCGGGGGCCTCACAGCGGGAGAGCGTGGGCGTGCATTCGCACCAGGATGGCCTCGCAGCCCCGGAGCCTGCGCACTAACCACACTGCTCAACGGCTTCTCATTTTAAGAAGTAGAATCTAAGACTCTGATTTTCATTTTATTTTTTTAAATATCTTAATTATTTTTAGATAGAGGGGAAGGGAGGAAGAGAAGGAAAGAAACATCAATGTGCAGTTGCCTCTTGCTCGCCCCCTACTGAGGACCTGGCCTGCAACCCAGGCATGTGCCCTGCCTGGGAATGAACTGGCGACCCCTTCCTTGGTTCGTAGGCCAGCACTCAATCCACTGCCACACTAGCCAGGGAAAGACTCTGATTTTTAAAGGGCCTAACAGAATAGTTTCTGGGTTAGATACTGTTTTGGTGACTGCGGTTAGTGCTTCTCTCTCCCCACACTCCCCAGGATGAAGGGGGGTGGATGAGGGACCGGCAGCAGGCAGGGCTTCCAACACTCGCCTCCTTTGAAGGCATGTGAAGATGGGTTCTGGGGAGGGGGCAGGGCTGCACCCAGGCCTGAGGTCTAGTTCAGGGGAGGCCAGGTGAGTTCATGCAACCTATGCCTGCCTGCCTGGTGGGGGAACCTGGGACATTGGCAAGTGGGGGAGGGGTGGCTCCCCTCACCCCTCCTCCCCCACCTTCTCCGGGTGACTGGAAATGCCTCTCACTTAGTTCTCTATAATTATACCAATTGGATGTGCCTTGGGGTGGAGGGAAATTGGGCAGGAGGTTAATTGTAACTAAAAATACCTCCCCCACTTCCTGGGGTGCCGAATCAGCCAGCTCTGGGGCAGCCTGTGAAGTGGGTGGGCGTCGCGGAGCAGGCGGGGCCTGGGGGAAGCGGGGACCCCAGCCAGCTCTGCGGAGAGGCCTCTGTAGGATGGGTGGGCAGAGCCAGGCGGTCTTGGGACCAATGCATGTGTGACCATTGTGTGGTTGCTGTGGCTCCGGACCTGGGAGGCTGGGGGAGGGGTGTCAGGCCAGCGGGAGCTGCCAGGATGTGTCCACGGCTGAGCCTGTTACTGTATGGGGTGCATGTGTGTCCCTCAGGAATGGTGGGGTCCCGGGCTGGCTGTCATGGTGTGCCTTGTGTGTGTGTGTGCATGTGTGTGTGACTTGAAGACTCTGGGCGTTGCTGTGTGCGTCCGGGCGGGATAGTGGGGCAGAGTGGGTCTTTATAACTGGGTCCGCAGAAGCGTCCCTCTGTGCGGCTTTGTAGCCTCTTGTCACTTATGAGTCTGACAATGCGACTGTGGGTCATTCAGCTCAGATGCATCAGAATGTGGGGCAGGGAATGAGCCTGGGCGCCCGCCAGAGGGCGCTGGAGAGCCACGGGAGGTGTTGTTTTGGAACAGCTTTATTGAGATGGAAGTCACAAACAGTAAAATCCACCCATTGGAAGTGTGCCGCGCGAAGGTGTTAGAATAATCACGGAGTTGTGCACCTGTCACCACGATCAGCCACAAAGAAAGCTCCTACCTTCAGCAGTAACTCCCCATATACCCCCAACCCCCAAACGTAGGCAACCACTAACCCACTTTCTACCTGTATGGATTTGCCTGTTTTAGGCATTTCACATAAATGGAATCTTACAATATATGGTCTTTTATATCTGGCTTCTTTCACTTAACACGATTTTATTTACTTTTAGAGTGGAGAAGGAAGGGAGAAAGAAACATCAATGTGTAGTTGCCACTTGAGCACCCCCTACTGGAGACCTGGCCTACAACCCAGGCATGTGCCCTGACTGGGAATCTAACTGGCGACCCTTTGGTTCACAGGCCAGCACTCAATCCACTGAGCCACACCAGCCAGGGCGACTTAACATGTTTTTATAGTTTATCAATGTAGCATGAGTCAGTGCTTCATTCTTTTTTATGGCTGAGTAATATTTCATTGTCTTGGAGGGATGTTGAGCAGATAAAGGAGAGTTGGGTTTGTGCTTTGCCCCTTGGGCTGCCCTGTGGAGGGTGGGTTGGAGGGGGTATCATTGGTTGAACTGTGTCCCCAAAGAGATATGCTGAAACCCCCATTCCAGGACCTGTGGATGTGACCTCATTCGGAAATAGGGTCTGTGCTGATCAGGTTAAGATGACATCCTAATTCGGGCATCATCAGTGTGCTCACCTTAAGAGCTCATGGCAGGTGAGAAAACGGCAAAACACAACTGAGATGAGGACAACTAAGATAAAGACCAAGATTAACAGTTGCTGGTCATCATTGACCTTGACGGAGCAATTTCAGAGGGGGGAGGGGAGGGGGAGGCAGAGGCAGAGGCCCGACAGGGAGGGGGTGAAGAGACTGGAAGGTGAGGACGGGAGTGCGCCATGTGAGCCCAAGGGTGCAGGTAGAAGGGGTCCATTTTTGGTGAAGCCTGGAGATGACCCCAGGTGTACTGCACGATGATCAGCAGGCTGAATGCTGGTCCTTCCCAGGTGACCCCGATGATAGAATGAATGGTGACCCATGAAAACTGAGAAAGGTCTTGTGTATTGGAAAGAAGGGAGGGAGGGAGGAAGGGGGGGAGGGAGGAAGGGAGGGAGGGAGGAAGGAAAGAGAAGAAAAGAAAGGCAGCCCTGGCAGCTGTGGCTTTAGTGGATTGAGCACCAGCCTGTGAAGTAAAGTGTCACCAGTTCGATTCCCAGTCAGGACACATGCCTGAGTTGTGGGCCAGGTCCCCATTAGGGGGTGCTTGAGAGGCAACCACACATTGATGTTTCTCTCCCTCTCTCCCTCCCTTCCCCTCTCTAAAAATAAATAAATGAAATCTTAAAAAGATACACTTATTGAGCCCATGAAATGTTGCTGAGAGAAATTAAGAAAACCTTAAATGCACTTTTTAAAACACAAGATGTACAATGTTCATGGACTCAGAGACTTGGAAGACTTGCTACTGTTTCCGTGTCAACTTGTCCGTTCTCCCTAAATATCTGTGGGGCCAAGACACCCCCAGCTGTAGCCCCAGCCGGCTTCTGTAGAAGTGGACAAGCTGATTCTGCCATGCGCGTGGGAACCCACAGGGCCTAGGGCAGCCACGACCATTGTGGCGAAGAACAGAGCAGGAGGCCCACCCCGCCTGACTCCAGGACTCGCTGTGACGCTACAGCAGCTGGACCGTGCAGTCCAGGGACAGCTCCAACACACAGGTCGATGGGCTGAAGCCTACCGATTTTCAATAAAGGTGGCAAATTAATTCAACGGGGAATAAACAGTCTTTTCAGCAAATGGTGCCGGAACAACCAGACATTAATATGCATAAGAATGAACCTTGATTCTGAACTCACATCATACAGGAAACTAACTGGCAATGTCATGGGCTTAAAGGTAAAATCTGAACTATAAAACTTCTAGAAAAAAACAGGGAAAAACGTCATGACCTTGGGGTAGGCAAAGACTTCTTAGCGTAAAAAAGTCCAAATAATTAAAATTTAAAATTTAAAATTTAAAATAAAATTAATAACAAAAAGGTAAAATCTAAAATTAAAATTATTAAAAATAAACAATAGAATCATAAAGATAATAAAAATAATTTAAAAGTACAAATAAAAGTAATGAATTAAGTTTTATTAAAATTAAAAACTCCTGCTCTACAAAAGACACTGAAGTGAAAAGGCGCATTACAGACTTGGAGAAAATATTCACAATTCTTATATTTGCGAAATACACTTATTATGTAAACTATATCTTTATTATATAAATAGCTCAAATCAATACGATAAACAGCCCTTTATAAGAGGTAAGACATTTAATATGTTACAAAAAGTACAGTCACACCTCGGTACTCTTCGGTTTCAGAACTCGTCAATCTTGGTACTCGTTGCGTTTTGAGGAGAAAAGAAGTGTCCGCGCTTGGCGCTTGCTCTGGCGCTTGCTCGGGACTTGTCACATGGGCTAGAACTTGTCTGGGTCACGGCCCTGCCCGCCTTTTGCTTCCTCGTTCGGCACTTGTCTCGAGTTCCAGAACGAATTAACGACCAGAGCTGAGCCACCACCGCATAGAAATGGTTAATAAGCTTACAAAAAAATGCTTGACATTGGCCATAAAAATGCCATTAAAACCAAAGTAAATATCATTAGAACGGCTGCTGGGGGCTGGTCACGGTTTGTTTCTCGTGGCGGATGCTGGCGGCTCAGGCCTGCTTCGTTTCCTGGAAACATCTCCGAGCTGTTCTGGCAGGATCCGAACACCTTCCCGCGACGCGCTCCGAGATAACGCCCCGCAAGACTGGCCCCGCAAGACTGTCGAGTGCGGGCACGCGCACTCCGCAAGATCCTGCTCAACTGCGGTCCGGAGAAGTCACACCAATCCCCCGTGGGTGAAGGTGCCCGCTTCCCCACAGACGCGCCAGCAGTGAGCAAGGGCTTCAACCCTTTTCATCTTAACCACCCGACTGGGAGAAAGGGTAGCCCCCGGGGCGTTACTGCACGCAGTTGGGAGAGCGGCCAAGCCACAGCCCCACCTGGAGCTTTGGTGCGCGACCCGAACAGACGTCTCTCCGGTAATCAGCGGATAAAGACTTGTGCTGTTAAGGGCCTGAGTCATCCTTGAGGGGCTGTGGCCCCCGGGTCCCTCAATTCTGACACACGCCCTGAAAGCCACCTTCTCCCAACTCCCGGGGATGGGTACTGGGTCAGACGCCAGGGGTGCTTAAGGGTTTTCGGTGGACGCTGGCTTGGCTCATTTTCAGTGCCCCATCCCACCAATGAAAATGTAAAAACTCTTGCTTCTGCCCATGGGACACTTTTACTTTTAACATGGAAAAAAGAGGGAAAGCAAAAACACTCCTGAGAGTCCTACATCATTAGACTTGGCTGGGTGGGGGAGGAGAAGGCTCTGAGGTAGTCTCTTCCTCCATCCGTCTATTTCTCTATTTTTAATTCTTTGGATTGGGGAACGCAGAAGACAGAGACTTGACAACCAGAAAATGGAACAGTTCTGAGTCAAGTCACCTTAAACAAAGCCAAAAGATAAGCTGCAGGCTGGAAGAAATGTTTGTAATGTCTATGATGAAGCTTAAGATTCAGAATATATAAAGAGCTATTACAAACCAATAAGAAAATGGCAAAGCGCCTGGGAAAACACAGTCAAAGACAGAGCCAGCGCAGAAGAGGAAATGCAAAGGGCCCAGAACAATATGCAGAGATGCTCGGGTCACTGGCAACCAGGGACACAGAGGTAGCAGGAAAAAATGGGCACAGGCTGTAGGAAGGACACTGCGGGGGAATCAATCGAATGACCTGCACAAACGCACCCTCCCCTGGACCAGCGAAGCCACCTCCAGCTTTGTTTGCAGGAACAAAAGATGCACTGTCTGCCCCTGGCCAGTGCAGCTCAGCTGGCTGGAGCGCTGTCCCATAACCAAGAGGCCTAGGGTTCGATTCCCAGTCAGGGCACATACCTGGGTTGCAGGTTCGAACCTGGGCCTGGAAGCTTAGGGGAGGCAACCAAATGATGTTTCTCTCTCCCTCTCTCTGGAACCCGTCTGCCCACACAGGCCCAGCTAAACAAATGCGCAGTGCAGCCACGTAACAGCCCGCTCTGCAGCCTCGCAGAACGCGCAGGCTCTGCTCGGGCTCAGAAAGCTCTCCAAGTCACCCTCAGAGCGCGTTGCAGAACTGTGGGTATGTAAAAATCCCGGGTTTTGAAAAGTGCGAACACTCTATTTCCACATGTGTGGGTGATGGAGCAGAATTCCAGCAGGTGCACGGGAAGGCCTCTGCCAGCCTGACCTACGGCCGCCTGGGAGACCAGTGAGGAGGCAGTTGGCCCAGTCCCTGTGTGGGGGGTGGCAGAGGCCTGGGGTCCAACTCTGGATCTGTTAAAGGGGGAGCCGATGGGACTGGCTAGGAGTGCGTGCCGGTGGGAGAGAGGGGCCAGGGTGACACAGAGGGCTTGGGCCCGAGCGACTGAATGGAGCCACACCTTTCCAAGCTGGGGCAGAGGCCTCTGATTTGGGGGACACGAACTCCCAAAAGGAAAGCTCAAACATCTTGGTTGGTGGGGCAGTGGGGGGAGAGCACCGGAGATAACCACGTGAATGGAAAATGGCCTAGTGAAAGAGCATCCCTTACAAACTGCTGGAGTGAGAAGGGGCTGGCCCAGGGAGGCCCCAGTTGGCTTTGGGGGCTTTGGGTGACACCCCAGATGCCTGTGAGGCTACAAGTGTCAATGCCAAGGAGGCAGCCAGCCACGGGGAGCAGGGGCTCAGGGTGGTGGTCAGGCCCTGGAGAGAGGCTGGGGGGTGGGTAGGCAGGAAGCTGGGGGATGGATGAGCTCCCTGGGAGGTGAGGGGGACAGAGGCAGGCGGGGGCAGGGTAGGCCGGCTGCATCGGGTAGGGAGGGGAGGAGCGGTGTGGCCACCAGCCATGGCCACCAGGAAAGGGGAGGCATCTACAGCAGGAGCGCCCTTGGGCCAAGGTAGAGGGCTCCTCGGGGAAAGGGCAGCATCACCGAAGGTCCTGAGGGGACGGCTGAGAACCGCCCATGAGCCCTGCAGCAGGAACGGCCCGGTGCCCACGTGGGAGTGGGTCCCGTGGCACTGCCCGTGGTCTCATGCGAACACTGACACCCACTCCTCACCAACTCTTGAGGTGACACAGGTGGATGGGCCAGTGCAGGCCTCCCACATCCACAGGGAAGCAGAGGCCATGAGCGCAGACTCGGGAAAGGGCAAGGGCGCCAAGGCCCCGCCCTGGGTCTGAAGTCCCCTCTTGGCCGTACCTGCCCCAGGGCCCCTGGGCCAGCCTGAGAGTGGGACCTCGGGGAAGACCAACAGGCCGCTGCTCCCCCTGGGTGGACAGGAGCAGGCTGGGGGTCCGACTCAGTGTGTCAGACTTTATTCACACCCTTCCCCACAGGGGAGTGCGGGGGCACCAGACTGTGGTTCTGAGCCCAGGGTGGGGGTGTGGGTGAAGTCCACAGCCCTGCCCGGGGTTCCCAGCCCGGCTGGGCTCACACGTGCTGCCTCCGGTGCCGCAGCACCTCTGTGGGCGTGAACAGAAAGTCTTTCTGACAAGCCTCACAGCGGTAAGGCCTCTGTAGGGCTGACGTCTTCTGCTGGGGATCAGGGGTAGCTTCCTCAGCCCCTGAGGGAGAGAGGAAGGGAGGCTGAGGGGGGTGCGCTACTGCAGGCTCACACCCCCACCCAAATCCCAGGCACCTAGGGGATTCAGGCTCTCCCGGCCTTTGGGGGAATCTGGCTCTGCCTCCTCCAGGAAGCCTTCCTTGATTAATACATGCACACAGAGGCAAGTCCTTAGTCTGTGTCTGGGGGAGAGACAGAGGCTGCCCTGGGGTGGGGTCCGCACAGTATGGCAGGCACCGTGTCGGGTCTGGTTGCCACGTCACCCCCTGGCTAACAACGCAGAGGAAGCGGTCAAGGTGGAGACAGCTGTGGGACAGAAAAGAATAAGGGACACGGCCACAGAGGGACAGAGAGACACAGTGGCAGATCACAGAGAGACCACAGAGGGACATGCAGACAGAAATGAGAATGTGGTGGCCCTCCAAGCCCTCCCCAGCCTGGGCCCTGGGTCTCTGTGATGAAACCCGCACCACCAGGACCGGAGGGCAGCTGCTGTCCGCCCCCAGAGTGTCCAGTGAACGCTCCGATGCGCAGGAAACAACACGGGACGGACAGACGCACCCACAGCCCCATCCTTACCGGCGGGGCCGTCCCGCGGGGCCTCAGGGCAGCTGTTCTCATGGGCGATGCGCTCCAAGGGCGTGAGCGGCATATGCAGGCCGCAGTGGGGGCAGGTCCAGAAGGTGCGGAGACAGTCGCTGTACAGATCGGTGTCGCTCTGCAGCAGGCAGGCCATATCAGGGCCTTGCTCCCAGCCTGCCCCGCAATAGCCAGCCAGCCTTGGCCCCTTCTGAGAACCCCTCGGAGCTGGCCTCCCCTGTTCTGAAACTGTGTCCCTGGACTAGGTTGGAATGTGGTTAGGGGGCTCCCTAAAATCCCATCTTCAGGGGCAGGGGGTGGGGGGACAAGGTGGGGTCCATGCTCACCGTGAGGCAGTTATAGGTGAGGAAGTCCGTGACTGCGTAGCCCCCCTTGGTGGGGTGGGGGGATAGGGCAGAGCTGCCAAAGAGGCCAGGGAGGCTGGGGGTAGTTGTGATGGTCTGGGGTCCCACGTAGAGGTTCTGAGCTTCTAGCCCCGTGAGCCGCCGGAGACTGTAGGGAACCTGGGGAGAGAAAGACAGCAGATAGACTAGGGGAGACACTATCAGAGAGCCAGATTCCAGCTGTGCCTGAAGTCCACCCCTGGACTTTTCAGGTCCGGGGGCCAATTGCTTAAGCCAATCACAACACGGTTTCAGACCCCCTCAAGACCAGAGTCTTGTCTAAAGCGTGCCCTGATGCCTCATCCTCCATCTCCGCTGCCCTTCCCAGGCCCCTCCCCTCTCCCTGCCACCTGTGGGACCACAGCCAGGTTGTGAGTCTGGCCACCTTGCCCCTCCTTCCTGCAGCATGTCAGCCTCTTCCTCTTTCTCTGATTCACTGGGTCCCTCCACTCCTCCAGGAAGTCATCCTGGACTGCACCCTTCTCCCCTACCCCTACCACACGTAGTAAAATCAGTGTCAATTCCCCACTCCCACTTAAGAGGTGGGGATTGGTTTCACATCTGCTCCCCACTGATCTTCCTGTCTGTTCTCCATGAGTAAATACCCTATAGGCCCCCGCCCCATCCTACCAGCCCTGACTGCAGTGGGGTGCCCCTGCCTGCCACACGCCCAGGCTGCTCAGTGAGCAGCTGCCGAATGAGGACTGCACGCTGGCTCTGTGGGCTCTGGAGTCAGGCACCACAGTCAGCTCCTGGCTCCCACCCTTGCCGGCTGTGTGACCTTGGTTTGTCGTCACCTCCCAGGTTTGAACCCCCCAAATGTGTGCACAGTCGGTGAACCAGAAGCCTTACCCCCGGGGCAGACGCCCCGAGGGCCAAGGGTGGCGCCGGCCCCCAGTGGTGGGTACCTTGGATGCCATGAACTGCAGCAGCTCCCTGCTCAGCGCTGCCACCTCCTGGCGGTTGATGGGAGCCTCCTCCTCGTCTTCCTCATCCTCCCGCTGCCCCCGCCTGCGGGCCTGATGGGCCAGCTGCTGGTCCAGGGCACTTTCCCACCGGGCCCGGAGACGCAGGGAAGCCGCCAGGAGCCGGACAGCGGCTTCACTGTCGGCGAGCTGGAGCTCCAGCCAGCCATCGGCCACCAGGCGGGAGCAGTCACCATTGGTGTCCAGGGCCCGACTGAACAGCAGGAGAGACTGGAAGAGAGGGGGCAGAAAACAGGCAGCGGGTGAGGGGCAGGGCATATCTTAGAGGGGTGCCCACCTGGTGGGCTTCCTACCCACCCACTCATTCACCCATCCCCCTGTCCATCCAATGTACCCATCGGTTCCCCACCCATCCCCCTACACACCCATCCTGTCCATCCAATGTATCCATCAGTTTCCCACCTACCCTCCATCCCCCACCCCCTGCCCACCCATCCTCCGTCTCTCCATCCACTTGTCTAGCCAATGCACCCGTCCACCCCTCACCCATCCAACCACCTCATCAGCAAACATCCGCCACACGCCTGCCCTGTGCCACTCTTCCAGCTGCTGGAGGCACAACTGTGAACAGGGCAGAGTGAGCCCCCGCCCCCCGGAGCCGACATTGCACTTGGGGAGACAGACCGGAGAACCTTCTAAGCAGGGTGGCTGTTCCCCAGATCGGGGGCAGACAGCTGAGGTAAGAGGCCACATCTGCACAGGCTGGGGGCTGCACGCGTGTACGCCCTTGTCAGCCCTCATCAAACGATGTCCCTAGCATTTGCACACGTCCCTCTATGTACACTTCGCCCTCGAATACACTCGTGAGTCTGGGGCGCTAGCTACCTGGTGCAGCGGAAGTGTTTGAGGGCACAGGGTGCTGAGGTTGGCAACTTACTTGGAAACCCACCTACTGAAATGGGTGGCAAGTGGACAGAGGACAAATATGTCATCAAGCAAAAAACCAATGTCTCTTGAAGGGTCTTGGGAATGAAGGGTATGAGTGGTTACCACATACTCCTTTCAACTTCTCTGTTTGAAAACCATCATCACACTTTGGGGAAAATTCTATGGGATGGGGGAGGAGAGTGGGTAGGCCAGGACTGGCCCTGGGTAGGTGTTTTGGGGGCTGGGCGACGGAATGGGGGGCTCAACACGCTTTCTGTCAGCAGTAGGGCCTGCCTCCAACTCCCCATCCTGAACAAACTGCAGGAAGGAGACGAGGTTGCACTAGGGGTCCACACCTCCGTTTCCTCCGCGGGGTTCGCTGATGGCCACCGCTCCACCCGGCCCCACCCCAGAGCATCAGGCTCCCTCCCTCAGAGTTGTTTCTATGCCCCGTCTGGCTCCAGACTCGTGTGTGAGTCCACGAACATGGAGTGTTGTCGCTTCTGATCACGACCGCATCCCCAGTCCCGAGACAAGACGTAGCGTCCTCGGGGAGGCAGGCACTCAGTGAATGGGTGAACGAGGTGGCTGGGCGGCTGAGAGCTGGTTTCCACAGAGTTCATGGGAATCACAGCATTGGCAGAAATCTGAGTTCGGGGAGCCGGAGGGTTTCTCTCGTCCCTCAACATTCCCCGGGGTTGAAGCGAGGGCGTCCCGGGAAGGGGACACCCTCGGTGCGTGGCGCTGGCCCTTTGGCCCAGCCACTGGCTCACTAAGGTTCAGGCCAGTGGCGTGGCCTGCCCCCAACCCAGCCCCCCAGAGCTCATCTCCACGGCGAACATGAGAATCACAGCCAGTCCCAGAACCACAGGGCAGCAGGCACAGTGCAGCAGCTCCTGCCATCGGGTCCGCTCCATGGCTGTCCGCACGCACACAGTGTAGCAGCAGTCTGGACTTGCCTAGCCTGCCCCAGCCACTGTCCCCTTCCACCCCACCCCCCTCCTCAGACACTGCCCCAGCTCTGCCCCAAACCCTTGGGGGGACAGCGTGGTCCCAGTCTCACCTGCCTCGCTGACCTCTGCTCTCTGACCTCATCTCCCCTAATTCCTCCCCTCGCCAACGCACTGCTCCAGCTGCTCCCTGTGCACACCCAGGGTGTGCATGCGCCTCGGGGCCTGTGCACTTGCCACCAGTCAGGGCTCCCTTCTCCCAGAGATCCCCGAGGCTCCCTCCCTCTCTCCCTTCAGATCTTTGCTCAGCTGCACCTTCTCCATGAGGCCCACCCAGGTGGCCTTATTCCACACTAGACCCTGTCCCCTACCCTCACCCCAACTTCCCCCTAATCTCCTCACCCTATTCTTTTCCATTTCCTGGACCACATATCACCCTCGAACCGCTCACTGAGTGCGGCCCTACGTTTCCTGCTGTGGTCCTCCCCCCCCACCCCACCCCACTAGATGGCAGCTCCCGGAGGGCCGGACCGAGTCCGGTTGGTTCACTGCTGTGTCCTCGGCACCTTCAGTGGCGCTGGTGCATGGCAGGCGCTCGGCAGGGAATTGGCAGGGGGGTCCAGGGCTGGAGGAAGGACAGCAGGCGGCCGGGAAGGTGACTGTGCAGGCCCCAGTCTGTGCCCCGGGCCCAGGACCCAGTCACCGCAGCTGGAAGGTGAGTTGGAAAGTGGGGTGGGGACCCACCTGGAGGGCGGGGATGCGCACACAGTTCACCAGGTACGGCTTGTTGGTCTCCAGCAGCGACACGAAGGTGAGGAGCTGGTGCCTGCTGCTCATCCTGTCCCTGTCTTCTGAAAGGGTCGATGGGACAGCTCAGGCCCACCCTGCCCAGGCCCTCCCCGCCTGCCGCCCCCCACCCCCGCTGAGGGCTGCCTGCCCCGGGGGCCGTCTACCCGTTGGTGGGAAGGACACGCTCATCACGTGCGTGATGATCGAACGCTTGCGATTTAGTTCCCAAGACTTTGTCATGTGGGATGTGACTTTGGCTATTCGGTGGTGTGAGAAGTAGTTAATTTTGTTAGGAGTGGCAACAGCATTGTGGTAATGCTAAAAACCAGTCATTGTCATTATTGTTGTTATTACTAAGTGATGTGATATCTGAAATGTAATTTAACATGCTCCAGCAAATAGAAGGGTGGCAACCGCTGACGGCCACAGCAGTCGGTGAGGGGCTTGTCCACCTGGATGATGCATAAAAATTTTCAAAATTAAAAAGCAGAAAAAAAACAATGTAATGAGAAAAGAGTAAACTAACTAGTAATTCATAGCAGTTAAAAATGGTAAGTTTCCAATTCTATCTTTGATTTTTAAAATTAAAACCTGTCCTGGCTGGTGTGGCTCAGTGGATTGAGCGCTAGACTGTGAACCAAAGGGTCACCAGTTTGATTCCCAGTCAAGGCACATGCCTGGGTTGTGGGCCAGGCCCCCAGTGGGAGGTGTGTGAGGGTCAACCACATATTGATATTTCTCCCCTTGTCTTTCTCCCTCCCTTTCTCTCTCTCTCTATAGAAAAATAAAATATTTAAAAAAATTAAAACCTTATCTTTTTGAGTTCATATAGGGTGTTCCTTTGTTTGCAAATGAGGAGAAAAATGAGTTGCATCCCCAAGCCTTCCAAGGGGCACGCCGGGCTAGGGCCCGGCCCGGCCTGTGTGCAGCTGCTGGGTGAGGTGGCTGTCACAGCCGGGACTAGAAGACAGTTGGATCCCAGGCCTGAACTCCGCCTTCTGAGTCTGCAGGGGCTGGGAGGGCCCTGGGCCAGGACGAAGTCAGGGAGTTTCGGAGCTCACAGAAGGGTCTCCTGACAGGCTAAAAACTCAGTTCTTGGGGATGGCCACTGCGCTGAAGTCTGCCCAGTCCACCACGGGGAGGGGCAAGGCTCAGCGTCGAGGTGACCTCGCCATGCATGCCTGCAGGTCCCACCTCAGCAGCCACGGCGAAGGTAGAGTATGGCAGAGAATGAAGGGGAAACTGGGACAGTGAGGGGTCCCCTCCCCACTCGGGCACACGGTACCTCGGCTCCCTTCCCCAGCCCTGGCCTCTGGTTCCTTCGTGTGCAGCACCTCGGGGCTGCTGGCGAAGACGCAGGTGGGGTGCAGCACTGTGCCCTGCTTGGCCTGGGTGTGGAAGATCTACAGGGGCCAAAGGCAGCACCAGGTGACCACAGAGGCCCTTGGAAAAGCTCTTCCCGCTGCCTGGAATGCTTTTCCTCCTCACCCTGGCCAGGTTCCCTCCTCCACGGCTCAGCTCAAAAGTCCCTCCTTCAGGACACCCTGCTGAGCCCTCCCAGGCCAGTCCAGGACCCCTCTGTGCTCCCCCAGCCATGGGCACCCCACCACAGCCCCGACCTCTGGGTCACGGGTCTGCACTGTGCGCCCGTGAAGGCAGGACCAGGGCTGCTTCAGTCAAGGCCATGCTCCCAGCACAGAGCAGGTTCGGGGACCATGTGCCACTCGAACAGGGCAACACAGGTACACGGGGATGGAAGCGGGAAGGGGGCACACCTGGTCAGAGTCCTTGCGGCCGCCGTTGAACGGGTCGGGGATGGCGAGCTGCGGGTAGAGACCCCGGCCCAGCACCAGCTTCAGCAGAGCCAGCTGGTCCCGCGTCAGCGCCTGGGCCGAACTGGCGGCAGCCTGCAGCTGCTCCAGGTTGTGCCGCAGCTTAAACTTCACATCCTGGCGGGAACGTGGAGGCAGTGGGTCCCGAGGGGCTTGTACTAGGACATGTGGACCCAGAGGTTCTGCGGACTGCTGGGGCCGGGTCCTGTGCACCGAGACCCATCTCCAGAAGAGGGCAGGGCCGTGTCCCCTCCCACCCCCAGGACACGGCGCTGTCCTCACTGCGGTCAACTCCGCCGCCCCCCAGACTCCAGACAGCCCCGTGGAGCCCCACCTGGATGTCCACGTCACCGCCGGGCCCCCCCACGGCTGTGCCCGGGTCCTCGTCGCTGGAGCCGCCCTCCTGCTCCGCCTGCAGCCGCAGCACCTTGCGCCTGCGCGCCCCGCCCTCCTCGTGCCGCCGCTTCAGCCGGTACAGCGCCTGGCGCTCCCGGCGCTGCTGCAGCCGGCTGTAGCTGTCCCCCGGCTTCGGGGCCTGAGCTCCCGCCAGCAGCCCGTGGTCCTCCAACAGCTCCTGGGGACAGATGGGGCCCAAGTGAGGGACACAGGGCAGACTGAGCAGGTAGGCTCTGGACCTAGACACGGGTTCGTGTTGGGCCTGCCCCTTGCTGGCAAGTGATGTCACCCTTCGAGCCACAATTTTTCTCCAGTGCAAAATGGGGACACTCCCAGTACCCCCCACCAGGGCTGCTGGGGGCTGAAATGTGCCAGATGAGAGCAACTTTGCACCGTGGGGACACTGGACGGCCGCTCCATGAAAGCACGGTGCCACTGCTCTTGGCCAATGAATGCCTGGACCAGGGACAGGCGGGAGACAGGGAGGAAGGGGAGGGGCTGTGGCCATCATGCAAGGTGTTCCCGGGCTCCTGCCTGTCACCGCTCCAATCAGGTCTCGGCCTGCCCCAGCACCATGGGTATCTCAGAGGGTGGTCCTCCAGCCAGCAGCAGCGTCTGGGACGCGGAACTTGTGAAAACGCCAAGTCCTGGGCCCCTTCCCAGAAAACAGACTCAGAGTCTCGGCGGGGTCAGGAGCCTGGATTTAACAGACCCTGGGGGATTCAGGTACGCATTCAGGGCCCCCAGCCCTCCACCCTGCAGGCAGCGTTGTGAAAGGGGCCTTCGCTGACCCTGCTGGGCTGGACCCACTGTTTCTCTGAGCCCCAACGAAAGACGTGGAATGTGCGTGTGCAAGAGTGTGTGTGTGCATGTGCATGTGTCAGGGAGAGAGACGGACAGTGAGAGAGAACGAGCACAGTGGCTGGGCCACCCAGGGTCAAACCACGGCTCTAGGGAGCCACAGACGCTGAGACGCAAGAACGGCCAAGACGTTGCTGGTCCCCAAGGTGGGGAACCCCCGAAACTGTATGACACACCTCAGTCAGGTGACCGCCCACCCTGGGCCTCGATCTGCCACTCAAGGGAACAGGTTGCCCAACGGGGCCTGCATCTTATTTCCGCTCCTCGGCACATGTGACCACTGAGGCGCAGGACGCGGACCTTCTCGTTCTCACGGGAAGGACCAGCACGGAGCGTCAGTGGCACCAGCGAAGGGCGGGGCCATGTGATGAGAATAACACGGCGGACCCTCGCACGAGACCACCCTCGGGCCTCCGGGCCCTCTGAGGTGGGTGCGTGACCTTCCTGGTTTGGGGGACGGAGCCGAGGTCCAGAAGGGCCCATAGCCTCTTGCCCAGGGTCGCACAGCCAGCAGATGGCAGAGCTGGGGTTTGCCGCCGGGACACGGGGTTCAGATGCAGCGGCTCCAACCACTGCCCGGCACTGCCGCCCAGGGCTCGGCCCTCGGGTGCAGCCAGCTCGGCCCCCTGCTCCAGAGGGCATGGCTGTTCCCGAGTATGCAGCACCAGGAGGCTGGCCCTGCACTCCACCCCTGGCAGCCCTCCTGGATTTCCACCCCCTCACCTGGTCCTCAGTGGTGGGGGAGGTGTGTGTGGGGTGGGGTCCCTCTCACTCTGTGCTCTGGAATGTGCTCTGGGGCACCCACTCTACCTCCCCACACCCCGGCCTCCCTGTCCTTCCCAGGCCCTGAGCCTCACCTTGAACTGGCGCCGCAGGTTGGCCATTTCATACAGCCGGTGCTCCTCTATGCCCCGGCGGCGGCACCACTTACGTGAGTTTCCGCTCCGTTCAGATTTCACCTGTTTGGAGGCAGACACGAGGTGGCAGGGCCCCCCACCCAGACCACCCTAGCATGGGTCTGAACACCAGCCTCGGGGAGGATGCAAGGCAGGTGGGAGCCCTGTCGGCCCTCCCTGACACCAGCTTCCTTCTTCCAGGTCTCAATGCCACTGCCCCCTTCCTACAGGAAGCCCTCCCAGACCACGCTGGCCCAGACACCCCTTCCTGGCTCTCTCAGCCCATTCTGGGTAGTCACTGTGTAGGGACACGCCTGGCTTCCTGCACTGGACTGTGAGCCCCAGGAGGGCAGGGTCCCTGGCATTGCCCGGCATAGGGCCAGGGCCAGGCCCAGAGTGGGGGCTCAGGGAATGTGTTTCAGGATAATCTGGACTTTTTCCTGATGGCACTGGTTTTAACCGGTACTTTAGAACCCCAGGCGCCCCTCCAGCCTGAGCTCTGACCAGCTGGTCCGAGGATGCTGGAGTCCCAGGGCTGGGAGTGGGGGGCGTGAGGAAGAGTCAGAGCCTGAGGCAGGCCCTGACCCTGTACAGAAGGACAGACAGACGGGCGTGGCCCTGCCACCGGCCTCACCTGCACCCAGGTGTTGAAGACATTGAAGAGCGTGAAGGGGTCGCCCTGGTCACTCTCCAGGGGCCGCCGTGCAGCCGCACACTCCAGGTTGCTCTGGGCACTGCGGGTGAAGGGCGACTGGACGCTGAGGGCGGCCGCAATGGTGAGCACGGGCTCCGCCAGGTGGAACATGGAGCCCAGGATGAGCATCTTCCCTGGGTGGGGGGGGCAGCTGACTGAGCCTCTCTCCCCCCACACCGCTCACAAAGGGCCTCGGCAGCCAGAGGGGCAGACTGCACTTTCCAGTCATGTGACCTCAGGAAAGGCCTGTTTCCCCACCTGAGGCAGGCGCGTGGTGGGCACTGCCTAGGCACTGGCTACTGCTTTTCTCTTCACAACCCGCACCCCCCAGCACCCCTCCCCAAGTGCCTGGCTCTCTGTTCTTCCCGGCACCGCTCTGACCTGCCACGGGCCTCTGCCCGCCCCCAGGACGGGACACCACGCCAGCTGCAGCCTGGCCTGCCTGGCACACAGCAGGTGCTGACCTTTGCACCTTTCTCAGGAGGAATCCTGTCCTGCCGTCTTTATGTAATTGGAAATGGAGAGGCGGGGGAAGTTGGAGAGGAGGGCGGGGGATGAGGGGGGAGGCGGCAGGGGACAGGAAGGACGGAGAAGCAAGGGAAGCATGAAGAACAGTGTCCCAGCGAGGGGAAGACACATTTCCCGATGCTCAGGCTGCCCCCTGCCCTGCGGTCAGTGGCTTGTACGTCACGCATCTGACTCATCCCCACGGGTCCCACTGCCTGCCTTTCCAGAAAGTTACTGCCAAGCATCTAGCCTTGTTACGTAATGGCGGGCAGAGAAACAAGTCTGTCCCAGGCCCCTAGCTCTGTCACCGCGGGCAAGTCCCCATCCCTCCTTTCCTCAATGCCGTCTGTGACGGGGTGACAGCGGCGCCCACCTGCTGTGAGGATGAATCGTGTTTCACCCTGTGAACCGCTCACAGTGCTCGGCCAGTGACCGAGCCATCCGGGCCCAGAGCCGCCCAGCACCGGGTCACCTGTGTCTGCTGCCCGGCAGGACTGGACCAGCGGTGTCCCAAGGGACCACTGGGGAGTGCCTCCCGGCTCTGCCCCCTGCAGAACCCTGGGCGAGCAAGCCCCAGCCTTTCTCTGAGCCTCGTTTCCTCGTGGACAGCGAGTGCCACTCACGCCTCCCCCGAGGGAGATGACAGGTGATGTGCCTGACGCGCACACAGCACCCTGACAAATCTGGGCTCTGACACGGGCTTGTCCCACTCCCTGGGGCACAGACCTGCGCCTCCCCCACACCCCCACCAAGCCTCAGTTTCCTCATTGGTACAGAGGGGGTCCTGAGGCGCTGCCCTCACTATGTGCAAATGAAATGATACCAGGTCCCTGAAGCCCTTCACTGGCACATGGAAATGCAGCCCTCAGAGACGGCGGTCTCCGACTCCTGCCCGTGCAAAGCCCCAGCGCGGCGCAAGGACGCAGCCTGAATGATGTTCACACAGAAGTTCTGTGAGCGTCACCCTGGGAAATGGAGCCGCGGGGGCCGGGCCATCCTGGGACCAAGCTGTGGCTGCAGACTGTGGGTGCAGCTAGAATGTCTTGAGTCAGGAGAATCAGGCAGAACGAAGGGCCTGAGTCAGCAGGCCCCACAGGAGGGCAGGGCTGACGCCGAATGGGGAAGAGAGAGAGGTCTGAAATCCCTGCCACTGACCGCAAGGGCGGCACCAGGGCGGAGCTGGGACGGGCTGTGCAGGAAGATGCCTGTTTGTTTGCCACCGTCTCCCTGGCGCCTGGAGCACAGTCCTCACAAGGGACTTGTGAAGGGAGGAACAGGCCTGGAGAAGAAGGGCCAGGCTTGTCCGCCAGGCACCAGGGGGCAAACAGTGCCCCGCACCCACCCGGTGCCCCGTGGGTCACCCCAAGGGGGGTCCATCCTCACCAATCACAACATCCACAGGCAGCTGGGCCAGTAGGGACCCGATGCGGGTGAGGGCCTCTGAGCTGTCCAGGGCCCCCTGGTCCCGGAGGTAGTGGATGGCCGTTTCCAGGCTGGCTGGTGGTGGGGGCTCAATGAAGGGGAAGGTCCTGGGTTCTCCCACACTCATGCTCTTCATCTGGAATGAGAGTCAAAGCCCCCAGGAATGGGGGACACATGAGCCACTGTGCAGGCCTGAGAGGGCTCACGGATCACAAACTCATGAAACTTGAAAACCCCCAATATCAGCAACTGACTGCTGTGGCTCCATGGATTAAAAACAGAAGTGGGCCTGTGAACCAAAGGGTTGCCAGTTCGATTCCCAGTTAGGGCACATGCCTGGGTTGCAGGCCAGGTCCCCCCACCCCCAGTAGGGGGGCACACAAGAGGCAACCACACATTGATGGTTCTCTCCCTCTCTTTCTCCCTCCCTTCCCCTCTCTGTAAAACTAAATAAATAAAATCTAAAAAAAATAAACAATATCAAGGCCCACTGTACAAAGGCAGGGGACAAAGGCCACTGTCTGGCCAGCACCTTTTCTCCCATGACCCTGGCCATGGCGTGAGTGCATGCTCTAAGCTGGACCAAGCAAAGTTCCTCAGCCCCTGGTCATAGTGATTGGCTAAGGAATGAGCACATGACCTGAGCTGGCCCAATGAGAATCCTTCCCTGGGACTCTACAAACTAGAGCTGGGAGAGAGAAATTCCAGCATCCTCTCTGGTTGTGAGGGGCCAGGACAGAAGCTCAGAGACACTGTGGTCATTCTTCATTGCCTGGAAATGAGCCCATCTACCGCAGATGGAGAAATCCTTAATTGTTCCTAAGCTAGACCTCCCTGCAAAATGGATATGCAAATCCATAAAATTCTCTTTCCGGCTTACAAGACTTTGAGTTGGGTTTCTCTCATTTTCAACCAAAGAATCCCCATTAATTCAGAGGCCAGAGGGGCAGCGGGTGGTAGGAGAATGAATCGAAACACACACACATCACCAGGCCTGCACTGCGACTCACGAGACTGGGAGAGAGCCAGAAGCAAGCTCAGAGAACCCCGGGAGCTCAGCCCAGGTCTCCCAGGGAGGGGGCCTGCTCGCCTGGCCCTGATCCGGAGGCCACCAGACATCTGGCCGTCCACCAAACCCTGGTTTTGCCTGGGAGATCACCCACACCCCATCAAAAGACCTCTAAATTAAAAGCTCTGGCCCCAGCTGGTGTGGCTCAGTGAATTCAGTGCCGGCCTGAGAACCAAAGGATCACAAGATTGATTCTCAATCAGGGCACATGCCTGGGTTGTGGGCCAGGTCCCCAGTAGGGGGCGCACGAGAGGCAACCACACACTGATGTTTCTCCCTTTCTCTCTCTCTCTTCCCCTCTCTCTAAAAATAAAATAAAATCTTTTTAAAAATAAACAAACAAAAGCTCTGGGTCGGGGGTGGATTTTTTGTAAGCTCGCCTGGTGTAAGCTCTCCCGGTGCAGCTGTGGCCGAGAACCAGTGCCACAGTCTGGCAATGCCACGCCCTGGGCAATTATAGGTCCCAGAGTGGACGCAGGTGACCCAGTTCTGCAGACAAGACAGGTCAGGAAATTGGCCAGAGGGCTTCTGGGAAAGGTTCCCATGGCCTTAAAACTGAGACCCACAGAGAGGAGCAGCTGGCTGTCTCGGTCTCTGGCTGGTGTTCCAGGGGCAGGCTCAGGGCCGGACTGCCTCAGGGGGAATCGGGCTCTGCTACTTGCCAGCTGTGTGACCTGGGTCAAGGTACCTAGCCTTTCTCTGCATCCACTTCCTTGTCCACACATCAGAACAAGATGACCTGCCCCAGGGAGTTTTCGTGAGGATTAAAACAGTCACATACATAAAACCCTTGGGGCGCAGCCCAGCCCCCAGTGAGCACTAGGTCAGTGCTTTTTGTCGTTATCGTCATTATCATCAGGAGAGCCGCTGATGAGCTGAGGTTGCAAAGACAGAATGGCCCGGCTCCTTTATGACACCACTGAGCCATTTCAATAACCAAGCCTGGGACGGCCCTGTCTCTCCTTGTAAATATAAAAATATATATAAATATATAAAACGGTCCTTTTTCCTCCTTGTTTAAGCCAGTGTTTTTCCAACAGTAGGTCAGGTCAGGAACTCCATGACACGGGTCACAATGAGATTTATAAGAAATAAACTCAAACAAATAGAAACTATCAGCGAGTGGCACCCATAGGAAGGGGCTGGGTTGTGCCACTCACGTGCCCATCCTCCCTGCAGGGAGGCGTGGCGGGGACGGGGTTCTGGTGAGGGAGAGGCCGGGAGGACGCCACCCTTGCACCTGGCCCGTGAAGCCCCCAACCCACGCTCCTCCACCCCGCTGGATGGCTGACGACAATGCGGACACCCCAGGGATGTGACGGGGCCAGGAGAGGGAAGGGGCCTGGCCCCGAGTAAAGGAAACTGCCCACCAACCTGGGGGCGACAGGTCTGGGCAGCAAGCCTGCCTGAGCTGAGCGAGACTCAGGGCTGAGATGTGAGCTGTGCCACTGCCGGACCAGCCGGAGAAGCCCCGGTTTTACTGTGGAAGCCACTTTCTGGCTGGTTTTGTGGGATGGCTGAAAGTGCTCTGACTCAGTCTGCCCGTGACCCTGTTCTTCTTCCTGTGAACCGAGGTTCTCCCTGTGACCCCGTGCATTTGGGCAACAACCGCCCCCTTGACGAGGGATCCGGCATTGGGAAGGGCCCAGTGCCCCTGAGGGGCCTGTCCAGCTGCATCCTCCCTGGCCCTGAGCACTGGGACTCATCCCCTCTAAACGCCTCCTGGCTCCCCCCACCACCCCAGGCACCGGCCTCAGGAGCCAGTGCCCTCCCCGCCCCCGCCTCACCTGCAGCACCAGCGCGTCCAGGGCTACCCTTCGAATCTCCGGGACAGCGTAGGGCGCAAAGGCGTCGTAGTCCGACTCAGCGTAGAGGCGGAAGCAGACGCCAGGGCCCGTGCGGCCGGCGCGGCCCTTGCGCTGCTCAGCGCTGGCCTGGCTGATCCAGAACTCCTGCAGCCGCTGCAGCTTGGCCTGGGGGTCGTAGCTCATCTCCTTCACCTTCCCTGGGTGGGGGGAGAGCGTGTGGAGGTGAGGGGGGTGGCGGTGGGCAGGGAGTCCGTGCATAGCAGCCACACGGGCCCTGCCCACGCCTGGCCCTTGCCCTTCACCCTTGGACACCTCACCGACTCTCCGTTCCGTGAACAGCGACCCACTGCTTGCGCTGGACCCAGCCCTCCCATTCCGTTAACGGCCTCATCTCCTCACGCACACATCTTCTCATTTATTTTCTCAAGCCTCCGTTTATATGTACAGGGGTTCAGACACCTGACACACATTATGAAGAACCTACTGTGTGTTGGGCACTGCACTCGGCCCTCGGGGTCCAGCTGTGGACAAAACGAGGTCCCTGGTCTCTAGGGGCTGAACTGACCCCCTATTTCATCAGTTCTAAGGCCAACCTGTTTTCATATAGTATCGTCCCTGGTGTATTTTATTTTTTAAAAGATTTTATTTATTTATTTTTGGAGAGGGGAAGGGAGAGAGAAAAGAATCATCAATGTGTGGTTGACTTTCACGCACCCCTTACTGGGGACCTGGCCTGCAACCCTGGCATGTGCCCTGACTGGGAATTGAACCAGCGAACCTTTGGTTCACAGACTATGCTCAATCCACTGAGCCACACCAACCAGAGCTGATGTATTTTAAAATCCATGACATATCCACGTTCAATGCACAACATTTTAAAATCTTCTTAATGGTACACAAAATTATGGAACGTTTAATCTTGGGCATGCTGGGTGCAACTCTAAGGTAACCGCTAACGCTCACTGAGCATCCACTCTGTGCCAGGCCCCACCCTGAGTACCCCAGTGCATTCATGCAGCTAATCCTTGCACCCTGAGGGAGGCACCGTCCTTTACGAACGAACAGACTGATACACGCGGTGGTCACACTGGCCAGGCTGCCTCCAGCGTCCCCTACCACTCTGCTCCGCTGACTTTCCAGAGAACAGTCAATTCGGGAAGGCAGACCATAAAGAGATCACCGGATCTAAAATCTGATGCCCACACCAGGAAGAAAAGCGAAGAGCCGACTAGGAAAGCAAGTGCGAGAAGCAGGAGGCCTCTTGGATCAGGTGGACAAGGTGGGCCTCGAAAGGGGAGACACTCACGCAGGCTTGGAATGAACAGGGGGATGAATGAGCGAGCCCTGTGACACTGGGAGGAAGACAGCTGGTGGCAGGGCAGCCGTAGGTGCAAAGGCCCTGAGGCCAGGGCAAGCTGGAATGTCTGAGAGAGACCAAGGTGTTGCCACTGCTGCGCAGCCCTAAACACCACCTACTCCCTGGCTCTGGTCTGGCTACGCCTGCGCACCTCCAAGCCGCACCCTTCCCCTGGGCCCTTGGGGTGACTGGGGGCAGCCTTACCCGAATCTACTACAAAGCGGATCCCATCAATGGTGATGGAGGTCTCAGCGATGTTGGTGGAGAGGATGCATTTCCGGACTCCAGGGGGCGCCACATCAAACACCTGGAGGAAAGTAAGGAGGTGAGATGGGGGCCAACTCAGTTCAGCCCTTGTCAGCCGTGTGTCCAGGGGCCTGCTGGATGCCCCCTGGGTGTCTCACACCAATAGGGCTAAACCAGCTCAGTGCCTCCCCCCAAACTCTTTCCCCCTTAAGTCTCCCCCTCAGAGATGGCTCATTGTTCTGGACCAGACCCCCGGCTGCCCTGGGTCCTCCTCCGCAACCCGCACCCCCACCGCCTCTGCTCCAAACACACCTGAACATGGTGAACATTTCCTGATTTCACGTCCTCCTCCCCAAACCCACTGCCCCTGACCCAGTCCAGGCCCCTCCTTTTCCTCCAGATGCTGCTCCAGCTTCCTCCTGGATCTCCGGCCTCTAGACCTATTCCCTTCAGGGCATCCTTCCCTCACAGCAGAGGGATCTGCAGAAGCACAGACCGGCACTGCCCCACCTTGCTCAGAGCCCTCCCAGGGCTCCCTAGTGTGATCGGGACAAGGCCCAAGCACTGCGGGCTAACCCTGCGCACCCCTCCAGGCCCATCTCTCCTGGCTTCCCCTTCATAATTTGGACCCCAGCTGCCCTGTGTGGAGCTACCCAGCTGCCCCGTCTTTCTCTCACCCCATGCCCTTTGCACAAGCCCTTTGCACAAGCCCTTCTCTTGGACCCAAGAGACAGTCAAGCCTGGTGGCTTGGGGGTCGGCGACACGGCCTGGGGACCAAATGCAGGTAACAGCACACAGCCTCACCTGGTCGGTCCACAGCTGCTGTCCCACTGTGTGACAGCAGACTCACTGTGACAGAGACATGTGGCCCGCAGAATCTACAAATGAGGACTCCCTGGCCCTTCACAGAAAGTTGCCAATCTCTAGTCAAGAGCATGGGCTCTGGTGCCAATCACCAAGGTCCACAGTCTGGCTCTGCCACTTGCGTGACTTTGCACCCATGCCAACACTTCGGCTTCTGCACCAGTAAGCAGGAATGACAGTGGCCACGGGACCTGGCGGGGAGGACTAAACAAGGCCAGAACTCTGGCCACTCGCTCCACTCTGCTCCCTGCCCCTGCTTAGGCTGGGCTTTCTCAGGTCTCAGTTTTGAAAGCCCCTTCCTCCAGGAAGCCCTTCCTGAATCCACCAAGACTCTGCTCTGAGTTCAGGAGCTTTCCTCTACCATTTATAACACTGTCAGCTGTTCATCTGCCGACAGACCAGCAGCCACCTCAGGGGACGGGACACATCTCGGCTCCCTGTGTGTCCCCAAGAGCCCCTGAGCCCCCGGGGGGCACCAAGCAGGTGCTCAGGGCGTGTCTTCATCGATAAGCAATGCCAGTGGCCTGCAGGGGATCTTCCCGAGGTGACCACGTAGTCAGCCTCCAGGGCAGTCCCAGAGTGTCACCTCCTGGGACAC
Source organism: Tonatia bakeri (assembly GCA_004024845.1). NCBI lineage: Eukaryota > Metazoa > Chordata > Mammalia > Chiroptera > Phyllostomidae > Tonatia > Tonatia bakeri. Next base: position 36,750 of record PVIA01008422.1, on the reverse strand, counting down.
TTATACTCATCCGGCACCTTCGCAGCGAACAGGGCACACTAGTCTAAGGGACCCTGCAGAGACGATGGGCTATGACATCCAAGGCCAGGCCATAGAAAACATTATGGTCCCTGTCTTGGTCTCTTGGGGACAGGACAACCAGCCACCATGCGGTAAGGACACTCAAGCAGCCCCCCCGAGAGGCCATGTGGAGAGGAACGGAGGCCCCCAGCCCCAGCTGACTATATCCTCCTGAGAGACCCTGAGCCAGGACCCCCAGCTAAGCCCCTCCCGAACTCCTGATCTACAGAAACTACGTGAGTGATGAGTGCTTATTGCCCTCAGCTGCTAAGCTGCACAGCAATACTAATACAGTGACCCAAAGGCCTCCCTCCCAGGCCCCCGCCATTCTAGCCACATGGTCTCTTCACCTTTCCCCACGCCCACCCACCACTTCCCCTTCCAGCCCTTTGCTTAAGCTGGTCCACGCGCCTGAACTGCCTTCCTCCTCCTTGTCTTACTCCAAACCCTCCTGGTCCTTCACAGCTAAGCTCAACACCTCCTGCCTCACCAGGGAGCCCACCCAGGCATGGACCCCCACCCAAATGACATGAGCAGCCCCTGTGCAGCCCGCAGCCCTGCATTCACAGCCTCACGCCCCTCCAACCCCGTCCCCCCCACCCCCACACGCACAGCCAGACCCCCACCCTGCCCCACCACTTGCTGTACCTTGTCCTGGTCGGCCACAGAGAGGGCGCTGTGCAGCGGCAGCACTACCCAGCGCTGGGTATGGCTGGCATAGGTCTGGGTGGCCTCGAGCACGGCACTGATTTCTGCCATGCCGCTGAGGAAGACGAGGAGGTCACCCCGCTCCTCAGGTGGGTACTTGTTGTCAATGGCCTCAAGCACCCTCAGGAAGGGCTGCGGGTCCAGCTTCTCCGACTTGGACACGGTTGGCTCCACCTCAATTGGCTGGTACACGACCTGTGAGGGGACAGCCTGGGCATGAGCAACCCGTCACTCCAGCTCAGAGCAGTGGGGAGGGGGGCCACAGCTGGCAGAGAAGACCGATCAGGCAGGCGGGCCACCAGCAGCACGCTCAGCCGGGTGAGGAGGACACGTGCAAAGCACAAGGGATCCAGGTAACTGGGAGGCTTCCAGCATGCCAGCAAGGTCTGATGTTTCTTCATCTGGGTGCTGGCTATACAGAGATATTTAATTGGTGAAAATTGAGCTGTTCACATGACGTGTACATTCGTGTTTGCAGGGTAACTTCAACAACAGAATTTTAGGGGTGCAGTCAGGATTAAAAACCTAGGAATCCCTTTTCAGAAAGTACCCTTACTCTCCTTTTTTTAAAGATTTTATTTACTTTTAGAGAGAGGGTAAGGGAAAGAGGAAGAAAGGGTAAGAAACATCAACGTAGGGCTGCCTCTCTCACACGCCCCCTACTGGGGACCTGGCCTGCAACCCAGGCATGTGCCCTAACTGGGAATTGAACCAGTGACCGTTTGGTTATAAGACAACGCTCCAATCAGCTGAGCCACATGGCCAGAGCAGGGAACTGACTGCTTTCCCTGCTGGCCAACAGGAAGCCAGAGGGCAGAGGGCCCATTAGCACTGTCCCCAGAGGCCCCCTGCCCAGGGAAAACAGGAAGTTGGGCGCAGGGAAAGGAGATCTGGAAGAGCACGCAGAAGCCTTCTGGAACAGGGCTGGTCTGTCTGTGAGCAGGACTCAAGTTCCAGCTCTGCCACTCATGAGTCATCCCAGGAGCCAGTGACTTCACATCTCTGAGCTTCACTTTTCCCTCCACGGCAGTAATATGCGGCACAGGGCTACCGGGGCTGTGGGGAGGGGCTCACAGGAGCCCTTGTTTGTTAACTAGGGAGCATGGAGTATACACTTGACACATGTTAGCTGTGATCGCCATCATTAATATTATGGACAAAAACTATATGGAGGCTATAGCAAACAGGTTGAGAAACGGGGAGAGTTCAGGATAGAAGATGCTGACTGAAAGTTCAGGACTAAGAGTTGGGATGCTAAAAAGAATCTCTGCCTAGCTTTGGGTAGAGCAAACTATGAGAGGACCTAAAAAAGAAAAGATTTTTCATGAATATCAAACTCCCTTTCTTTCACCTAAAAGGTCTGCCTCTGGATTTCAGCTTCTTCAGCAAGAGTCGCGCCTCGGGGGGTGAATGAAACGTAATGAAGGGCCGTAGAGTCAGGCCTGCCTCCGGGACTGCTGTGAGAATAGGATGACATGGGGTATGACAAGTGATGTGGGAGACCCATGGTGGTCCCCCTAAAGTCTGCTTGTCTCCCCTGGCACAGTCACACAGAGAGAGAGAGACAGACAGACAGAGAGGGAGGTGGTATTTCCAGCCTCCCTTGCAGCTAGGTGGGGCTCAGCAGTAAGAATGGAAGCAACTGCACGGCCATGTCCAGCTTCAAAACAAACTGGACTTTCCCTGGACTTTGGTTCCTTCCCTCTTCCCACAAACCCTGACCACACAGAGCAGGACACCTAGGACAGTGCTTCTTACCCGGTGTGGTGCTGTCGCCCAGGGGACATTTGGCAACATCTGGAGACATATTTGGTTATCACACCTGGAGAAGGAGGCTGCTATTGGCATCTAGTGGGTAGAAGCCAGGAATGCTGCTAATGATGCCACAACACACGGGGCAGCCCCCACAACTAGTAATCATCCAGCACAAAATGTCAACAATGCTGAGTCTGAGAAACCCTGCCCTACGAGAGAGATGGGAGAGCAATGAGAAAGAGTGAGCCTGGGTTCCTGAATGACCGCATGGAACTGAGTTCCCATTAACCTGGACCAGATGGACTGTTAAAATGTGAGCCTTGCCCTGGCTGGTGTGGCTCAGTGGATTGAGCACCAGCCTGCAAACCACAGGGTCACAGGTTTAATTTCCAATCAGGGCACATGCCTGGGTTTCGGGCCAGGTCCCCAGTAGGGGGTGCTCAAGAGGCAACCACACACTGATGTTTCTCTCCCTCTCTTTCTCTCTCCCTTCCCCTGTCTAAAAATAAATAAATAAAATCTTAAAAAAAAATTCGAGCCTTTACATTTTGGGGTCTTCTCTGATAAGCACTTACCACTCTTCTCAGCACATGTAAATGCTCAGAAATTGCAGCTTTAGAGAAGGCAGAGTGAGAATATCCTTAATTGAAGGGACAGGCCAGGGTCTGGCCAGAGACCGGCGGGAGGCCCGGGGGTGGGGTGCAGGAGCACTGACCGTGATGGGGAAGAGCCTCCCGGGCACCTGCACCACGGGGGCATTGCCGAAGTAGCTGGAGAAGAGCGAGATGTTGATGGTGGCCGACATGAGGATGACCTTGAGGTCGGGCCGCTGGGGCAGCAGGCGCCGGAGGACACCCAGGAGGAAGTCGTTGTGGAGGTGGCGCTCGTGGACCTCGTCCACGATCAGGACCTGGTACTGGGGCAGGCTGGGCTCCCGCTGGATCTGCCGCAGGAGCAGCCCCACTGTCAGGAATACCACCTTGGTGGCCGCCGAGCGTGTGCTCTCAAAGCGGATCTGGTAGCCAACCTGGGTGGGGAGTGGGGGGTGGGGGGAGGGTGGTCAGCAGAGGGCCCTGGGCCGGGGCACCAGTCCCTCACCCCGCCCAAAACGAAATCTGAGCAAACGCCCTCGCCTCAGACTCCGGGGTCTGACACGCTTGGGTGTGAGTCCCACCCGTGCCGCTCCGGGCTGCTGACTCTGGGCAAGCGGTTCCATCCCCCAGAGATGCACTGTTCTCTCCGTGAGGACTGTATGTGCTAATGCGCATAAATTATTTGGGGCAGAGCCTGGTGCATGACACTAAGTAATTATAATACTAATAAGTAGCCTTTCTTGGAGGCCTTGCTGTGTGCACCAACGGTTATAAATGCTTCATGTATATCAACCCACTGAGTTCACACAATTGCCACAGGGCAGCAGGGTTAGTCTCATCCTCACTGCGCAGGTGGGAGGACTGAGGGTGCTCATCTAAGGCAACAGCTAAAGTGTGGGACCTCACAGCACACACGTGCACACATGTCAGTTTCGGGAGAATTACAGTGCTAAACATAAGAGTTATTAGGAAAAAACAGAACATCTTCACAACCTTAAAGTAGGCAAAAATTTCTTCAACAGTGCCAAGAGTGCCACCCACAAAAAGACAATGACAGACTGGATTATATTTGAATGAAAACCCTCTGTCATCAAAGGGCACCGTTCAGAAGGTAAAAGGCAAATCATAGAGTAGGGAGAGTGAAATAGGGAATTTTAAGTAGTTAAAATCACGTTATTTTTTAAAATATGTATTTATTGACTCTAAAACGTAACAATTATATTGGTAGTCTGGTCAAACACATTTATTAAAATGTTTTGCAAAAATAAATTTTTTTTGAAGATTTTATTTATTTATTTTTAGAGAGGGAAGGGAGGGAGAAAGAGAGAGAGAAACATCAATGTGCGGTTGCTGGGGGCCGTGGCCTGCAACCCAGGCATGTGCCCTGACTGGGAATCGAACCTGCAATGCTTTGGTTCAGCAAAAATAAAATTTTTTTAAAAGATAAATCACAAAGTAAGAGCCAATATTTGCCATACATCAATGCTACCGAGGACTCTTACCCAGAACCGATACAGGCCCGTAAATCAAGACCAAAAAGACAAACAATGCAAAAGACAAATGGGAAAAAGGCTTGAACAGACACTTCATGGAACAGGCTCTGTGAACGGCCAGTAAGTATGGGAGAAGGTGCTCAGCGCCCTTCGTCACCGGGGAAATGCGAAGGAAAACCCACACCACAAACTAGAACGTGGTGCCGCTCCACGGCCACCTCCAGAAAAGCTACCGTGGGAAAGGTGAACCGCAGGAAGTGCTGGTGACGCCGCAGGACGCCCTGCCGATGGGAGGGTACATTGGCACGACTGCGCTGCAAAACGGTTTGGCAGTGTCCCTCCCCTAGATATACACCTAACAAAAACAGTCCCCAAGAGTCCCCAGCAGGCATGTATGTTATAAAATGCTGGTGCAGCCTGTGAGCCAAAGTGTCACTTGGTCCACTCCCAGTCAGGGCACAGGCCTGGGTTGCGGGCCAGGTCCCCAGTAGGGGGCGCACAAGAGGCAACCACACATCATGTTTCTCTCCCTCTCTTTCTCCCTCCCTTCCCCTCTCTAAAAATAAATAAATGAAATCTTAAAAAAAAATGCTGACTGTGGCACCATTCACAAGAGCCTGAAACAGGAAACCCCCCAAATTCCCATCAGCAGCTGAGGGGACAGATATCTGTGGCCGTCACAACGGGCACCGTACAGCACTGTGACCACATGGTCACAGTGGATGAACTTCACACAACTAACACTGAGCAACAGGGGCAGGCGCAAAGGGGAACATACTTTCTAATTCCACTTACCAACAGTATGAGGCAAAAACAGTCTGTGATAATGTATCAGTAACGTCCGTGTGATAACCTAGCACTAAGGTGATCACCTGTCACTAAGAATAGTGATGACCCTGGGGACGTCAAAATAGTAATGGGAAAAGGATTTCTGGGGTGCTGGTAAGTCTGATGCTTTTAGAGATTTTACTTCTTTAATTTTAGGGAGAGAAGCATCGATTGGTGGCCCCTCACATGCAACCTGACCTGGGACCAAACCTACAACCTGGTCCGGTGCCCTGACCGGGAAGGGAATTGAACCGGCGACCTTTAACTTTGCAGGATGACTCTGACTAAGCCTCACTGATCCGGGCAAGTGAGTTTGATTCTTTCTTTAAAACAATCTGGGTGCTAATCACACAAATATATTCAACTTGTGAAAATTCACAGGGCTGTCTACTGGGCTGGGAGTATTCTCACTCGAATAACAACAATTTCTAAGTGGCAGAGGCAGGATGGGAACTCATTCTTTTTTATGGCTGTCTAGAAAGAAGACTGATGAATCTTTGTGACATTTCCACTTCTTTGTACTGTTAAAGTGCCATATAGTCAGACCTCAGAGATGTTGCGGGGTCCCTTCCAGACCACCCCAATAAAATGAGTATTGCAATAAAGTGAACTGTACTCTTTCTGCTGGTGGAGGTACTTGCCTTCAATTTGGGGGGAAAATGCAACATCTGCGAAGTGCAGTAAAACAAGGTCTGCCTGAACTCGGTGATGTTAACGCCTTTACCATGTGGACCATATCCAGGCCAATCAATAGATAAATTTCTAGAAGAATCAGTGCTGGCTCAAAGGGTAAGTGCTTTTGCATCTTTTATGGATACTGCCACAGGCAAGCAACTGACTCCCCAGGGTCACGTGGGGGAGACTGGAATCCTGTTGGCTCCCACTCACCTGTGAGCCGTACTGACTGAGGCTCTCAAAGCCCACGCGCTTGGCCAGTGAGATGCAGGCGATCCGCCGGGGCTGGGTGCACGCCACGTGACTGAAGCCCGCAGCCAGCAGGTACTGGGGCACCTGAGTGGACTTGCCACAGCCTGTGTCACCTGCCACCACCACCACCTGATGCTCCTTCAGGGTCTTCAGGATGCGCTGCCCGTACTGGGCAATAGGCAGTGCCGCCCGCTCACGCTGCAGTTTGGCCAGCCGCCCAAACACCTGCTTCTGGCCAAAATCCAGGTAGTGCAGCAGCGCTCTGCGGAACTCGGACACTCTCTCCGGGGGCAGGCGCCTGCCCGGCCCCCGAGAGCCCCGCGTGTCGGGGCCGAGGACAGACAGGTTGATGCGGTAACGAGGGTCGTAAGTGCGAGGGAGGTCGGCCAGCGCGGGGATGCTGTGCTTGGGCTGCCCAGGGTCTTTCTCCTCCTTCCTGGTGGTCCTGAGATGCTGGAACCTCTGTAAGCGTTCGAAGAAGGTCCAGAACTTCTGGCACTCCTCCGAACCCTGGCGGATGTAATCCTCGTCCCGAAAGAAAGCATCCTCGAAGAGACTCCGGGTCTCTGGACAATTCCAGTCCCACTTCTCTGGGGCCTCCTCCCCGCTCGGAGCCCGGGGTCGGTCCCAGTGACCTTGGTCCTCCCTTGTTCTGGGAGGAGGCATGCTGGACCTAATCACCACGCAGTCACAAAAGCAGGCTCAGTTCTGAACACCAGAACCAAACATTCTTATCCACTCCCCGCCTCCCGCAGAGAGGGGCCAGTGCCTGCAACAAGGGGCCTCTTTCTCTTCAAAGAGCTAAGTTTCCTCCTCATGGATGGCACAGGCGATGGCAGAGTGAGTGGCCAGGGGCCTGGGTCAAGCTGGTGACACAGAGGACTCCTCAGGGCTCCTGCAGTGATCTCTGGGGTGGACACAAGTTTGCCCTGGTTTCCAGGCCCTGACAGTTTAGGGGAAGAGAACAGAAGACATTTGCTTTTAGAAACAGTTACTGAAAGCCTGCTGGTCACAAGCACTGAACTAGAATGGACAGTAATGAGTAAGACCACCCTGAGCCCCTGCAGGTGGTCTCGGTCACGTGCAGGAGACAGATGTGTCACCAACTCTGACAATCCAGTGAGTGGGGCTGCGATAAATCAGGCCCCAGGGGCTGTGGGAGACTTCTGTGACCACAGACACGTGAGAGGTGTAGTGTAATAAAGAGTGAGGCTGCTCGGGCTGAGTTGCTCAGTTGGTTGGAGCGTCGTCACCAAAAAGTTGCGGGTTCAATTCCTGGTCACGGCACATATCTAGGTTTGATCCTCAGTTGGGGTGTGTATGGAAGGCAACTGATAGATGTTTCTCTCTCACATCAATATTTCTGTCTCTCCCTTCCTCTGTCTTTACAATTAATTTAAAAAAAAACAGCCCTGGCGGGTGTAGCTCAGTGGATTGAGCGCGGGCTGCAAACCAGGCATCGCAGGTTCGATTCCCAATCAGGGCACATGCCTAGATTGCAGGCCATGTCCCCCGGCAACCGCACATTGACGTTTCTCTCTCTCTCTCTCCCCCTCCCTCCCTTCCCTCTCATTTTAACTAGTTGGCTAGACAAAGATGACTAAACCCGAAGCTGTTTGTAATGGCTCCTCAACATGAATCCTTCCTAGACTTTTATCCTCGAAAAGCCTGCCTTTGGGTACAATGAGGTACCCACAAGGCACACATGGAACTACTACAAGGAGGGCAGTGAACGGAGGTGAGAAGCTCAGCAACATCACTTAGTCCTTGGGGCTGTCTCCTCCTACCCTCCACTTTCTAGCTACACAAGAACACGTCTTTTTGCCTGGAGCTGGGTTTCTGACTCTCGGTGCCAAAGTCCCAACTTATAAAGAGCATATCCTCCTATGTGCCATTTACTGGAGAGAAATGCATCACTCGTACTCTTAAAAGGGGTTATGATCTTAAAAGGGTTCCAAGCCTTCCATGGTAGAGGCTTTGGAGTCGGGCAGATCTGGGTCTGACACTCAGCTTCATCATTTACAAGCTGTGTGCCCATCAGCGAAATAACTCCTTTGAGGATGTTTGCTTCTTCTAGTAAATGGGGACAAGACCCATCTCAAAACGTGGCGATGTTTTCACCTACCCTGGTATCCAGAAGCTAAATAGTCACTAGTATTCCAAGTTCAGTGGTTTTTCCCAATGACTAACAGGGAAAACAGCAAGAAGAACCAGGGGCATAAAACCTGAGAAAAATTCCACTCAAAAGGCCACAATCCACCTCCATAATGGTATCAGCGGTGTTTCCCCCTGTGGTGCCTTCCATCTCTCAATGGCCATCAAGGGGCCGAGCTGATATCCGACCTCCGTGGCCTCAGGGGGACTCGGGCCAACCCTGGGAGTTCTCAGAGCCAGGCACCGTTTTCAGCTGAGGAACCTGTGAATGGCAGAGCGGTTTCCCACAGCAGCAGTGGCCTGTGGGGAACGCGCATCGCCTCTTACTGAACACCTGTGCGAGGTGACACCAGAGCAGCTCGAGGGAATTCCTGTTCTAGGAGGGAAGAGGAAAAAAGGGCCATGAAGGGCTGCTGGGATGGTAACCCATGGTTCCCTCAGGCTTCACACTGCCTGTGGGCCCAACTGAGAGCACCCTGGGGCTCTCAGGGAGTCATTCCCTTGAGGCCACCATTTAAATTTTCTGGATCTACTCATTTCTCTGTCACCCCGCCTCTAACCACCTCCTGGTTTCTCTCCTAGGCTCACGGCCTTCAGAGGTTTTCTCTGCATCCCTGTCCGGCTCCTCTCTGGTATGCCAGCCTCCGGTCTCAGTGTCCTGTCTTTTCCAGTCCATCCTGTTCACCACCCTCGTCCCTTCCCTTTCTCCCTCTGGTCCCATCTCACTTCATTGACCCGATTCTCTCCCCGTTTGTATCTTCCAGTCTGATTTTCTTCCTGTTAAGTCCAACTGCTTTTTTCTATTTGACAACCTTTTATTATTCCTCTCCAGTACTCCATCTGACTTTCTCATTTCGTTTGGATTTTTTTTTTGGATGATTTTTATCTCTCTCCAGTTCTCCTTCTCCATCACTCTCTTCCTCCACCATGAGTCTCTTTATCTCTCTAATATCTCGACTCACCATTGTCTGGAGATCAAATAATAGCTGCCCTGCTCAGGCGGCTCAGTTGGTTGGAGCATCATCCCTTATACCAAAGGGCTGGGGGTTCGGATACCAGGTCAGCGCACACACCTAAACTGTAGGTTCAATCCCTGGTTGGCAGGCATTTGAGAGGCAATCAACTGAATGGTTTTTTTCTCTTTCTAAAATCAGTAAATATATCCTCAGAGGAGGATTTTTAAAAAACACGAAAAATAGCTAACATTTACTTAGTGCTCACTCATGTATCAGGTCCTATTCTAAATCGCTTATATACACTGATGCACACATAGACATATATACATACATTCTTTGCACAACCTTGAAAAGGTGCTATTATGTTACTGAACCACAAAGGGAATAAAGAACAAGTGGCAGGTGAGGAATGCAAATCTAAGGGTTCAGGCTTCCCTTACTCCTCCTCTGTCTCTATTTTCCAACGTGATTCTCCACTGCCTGGCTTTATCCTTCCGTTTTAAAATTTCACACTGTCTTTTCAGTTCTATGACTCTCTCTCCATTTCCCCAGCTGCAGGGTCTCCATTTCTCCACACTCAGGATTACTCCACGTACCTGCCTTTACCTCCCATTTCCTGTCCACCTCGCTCCGTTCTCATCTCCTTTTTTTTCTCCCAGTAACTTCCCCTCAATCCCGCTCACGTCAGCTTTTGTCGGGTTCTCCCTATTTCACTGTCCCGTCTTGCTACGTCTAGTGGTCTCTCCTCAAGACTCAGTCTTTCGTTCCTCCATTTAAAGTGGCCTCTTCGGTCTATTTCTGTTCGCTAGTTTCCACTATGGTCTTTCCCTCCATCTCCCAAGTTCCCGGTACGATCACATTTCTCTCGTACGCTCTGTGAGCCTCTCTCGGTGTCGCCCATCAGGTTCTTGCCCTCGATCTCTCCAGTTTTCAGCTTCCCTCCTCCCTGAACCTCCCCGTCTCAGTTTCTCGCAGCCTTCCATGCCTCCATTTCTTTCCGTCTAGGCCTCTAAGTCCCTCAGATTCTCTCAGGTTCTCCACCTCTACCCACTTTTCCCGGACCCTCGGCCTCCTCCAATACATTTTCTCATTTTGGGATCTCCCTCCACCCCTCAGCTCGCGCTCAAGCGACGCGACACCGGACCCAACTCCGGCCGCCGCCACCACGAACCCAAACACCCGCCCCGCCCCCTCACCTCCAACACCGAGGAAAACTTGAACTTCCGGTCTCAGAGCCTCACGCGCCCGAAACCGGCTCTGCGCCTGCGCACGTCGTCCCACTCTGCGCTTGCGCCTGCGCACGCTCCTGCCCCGCCTCGCGTCAGGCGGAGCCCGGGTTGGCGCAGCGTCCTCTAGAGGCCAGTGGAGGCGCTGCGGAGACTTGCGCTGAGACCCGCCCCCTTAACAGCCACTTGCGCACTGGGATGGCCCGAACCCTGGGGTTTTAACCCAACGGGGGAGGTGGCGGGACCTCAGACACTAATTATTAATGCATAATTACTTTATCAATTCGCTAATAAGCCAACTCAACTCCCCAGCTCCCTGAAGCCAGGGGCATTTCTGCCTTGGAAGTCCTGTGTTCTCCAGAACATAGGACACTCCGATTTAGCGTCTACCGCCGAGATCAGAGAGTTGTTGTTTGTTGAATGAATAACTAATTGAGAAAAGTGAGTCCTCTTTAGTCCTACACGTTCCAGTCATGTAGGACTACATGCCACATGCCAGACTGAGCCTCAGTTTCCCGATTTATAACATGAGGATAAGACCTACATTTTAAGATCGTTGAGAAAATAGACTAATAACAATACGTGAGGAACGTAAACTTTTTTCACTGCCGCACATATAGGTGATTGATAAATGTTAGATTTTTATTATAGGATAATATTGCCACTCAGAAGGTAGGTACGGCCTTTGGTTCTGGCGTCAGATGCAGGTGCTGAGGCTGCCTCAGTGAACAGAAAACAGACCACGTCCTCGCGCCCGTGGAGCTCACGCTTTCATGGGGAGACAGACACACAGATCAAAGTAAAGACACCGTCAGCCAGTACTGCCTTCTGCGTGAGCAAAACAACGCAGGAGAGGGATGGCAGCCGCGCTATTTTCAGTGTCATGGTAAGAGATATCTAGAAAGTAGCATTTGAGCAGAGAGCTGAAAAAAGTAAGGCAGGAAACCATGGGCGTCCCTACGGGAGGGATTTCTGGGTAGAGGAAACAGCAAATGCGAAAAGTGAGCTGGCAAAGCTGAGACTCGCTGGGTTTCAGGACCAGCCGGCAGGCTTGCGTGGCTGGAGTGAAGGTGGGGAAAGAGCGGGGAATGACGGGAAGTGAGTCCTACATCCTGGCCAGGACTTTGGCCTCTGATTTGTGTGAGGTGAAAGCCCTAGGAGGAATGTGAGCAGAGGAGGCACATGCGGCGTGATCTGGCTGCAATTGTATCAGAACCCTCTGGCTCCTCCGTTGGGAGCAGACCATAGGGAACCGGGAAGAGAATAGGGGGCTACGGGGGAGGCTGCTGGGCTAGGTGAGAAATTGGGTGGCTGCACAAGGATGATGGCAGGGAAGACGGTTGGAAGTGGTCGGGTTCTGAAGATACTTTAAGGCAGAGCCTGGAGGGATCAGCTGATAGATGGGCCTTGGAACGTGAGAGAAAAGTGAGGCATCGAGGATGACCCCACAGGTTTTGGCCTGAGTGCCTGGAGATTGGGGAGATGCAGGAAGGGGACCGAGAAAGGAAAAACTAGAGATTCCATTCTCATCATATTCAGTTGCGGTTATGTGTTGGACATCGAGTTGTGTGTCAAGTGGGAAGCTGGCTGTGTTGCAATCAAACAACAAACAGAGACCAAGGTTGCAAATTCCCTGAACAGAAATGACCAGTTCAGTCCTACAAACAAGGCTGATTTGAGCTTCTTTCGCAAGACTAACCTAACTTGAATCACGTCTTGCTCATGCATCCGGAAACCATGAGCAAAGCCTGAACCATTTCCCAAGGTAGGTATGAGGTAACTGCTGACCAATTTATTATTACTTAAGAGAATTCTACCCTGGCTGGTGTGGCTCAGTGGATTGAGTGCCAGAATGAAAACCAAAGGGTCACCAGTTCGACTCCCAGTGAGGGCACATGCCTGGGTTGCAGGCCAGGTCCCTCTGGTGGGGGACATGCAACCACACATTGGTGTATCTCTCCCTCTCTTCCTCCCTCCCTCCCCCTCTCTCTAAAAACCACTAATTAATTAAAAAACAAAAACTGTGGAGATTGAGGCTGAGAGGGAAAGAGTGCTTTCCAAGTCCCAGGCAGTTCCTCTTAAATGGCCCACGCACAGACGTGCTTGGACTCACTCCCTACGAGCTCCAGCTCTGGGGCAGCTGTTCAAAATGCCCCAGGGACACAAGGGGAGGAACTGAAATTGTCTGGCTTCACGGCGAGGGCTGGAAGGGCAGCTCCCTCCCAAACAGAGGTTCTGGCAGATGCCATTGTACCTTTGCTGAGCCCTCCCCACACAGAATGCGCAGGCCGGCGGGCGCCGAGACTGAGTCTCCATCACCTGGCTCACACAGTTTGCCAGGCCCTGGCGATTCCCTGAGACTCCGCCCCACCCAACTTGTGGGCCCACCCAAGCTGTTTCCAGAGGCTTTTCCATACAAATGATTTCCCTTGGCTCATGCTTCAGACTTTCCTAAGATCTCTCAAACGAGTGTCATCTGGCCTCAGCATGTCCTGTACCTCTTACGAAGTGGCCCCAGGCCTGGCACATGGCAGCCAGCCTTGGTTCACAGCTTGGCTTCGTCTGGGTTACTCCAAGCCCAGCACAGGGAGCAGCCATCTGCAGATCCATCTACTAGTTGCAGAGTTCAAAACACTGTTATAAGGAAGCTCTGCTTCATGAGAACTTCTACAGCATGAAAAAGAGACAGGAAAACCATTTAAAAGGACCAATCAAAACTGAAAGATACACTAACTGAAATGAAGAATAATTTACAGAGAATGAACAGTGGGATAGATGAAACCGAGAATTAAATCAGCGATTTGGAATGTAACAAAGCAAAAAACACCCAATCAGAACAGAAAAAATAATTTAAAAAATGAAGACAGTGTAAGGAGCCTCTGGGACAACTTCAAGCAGTCCAACGTTCTCATCATGGGGGTGCCAGCAGGAGAAGAGACAGAGCAAGAAATTGAAAACTTATGTGAAAAAATAATGACAGAGCCCCAGCCAATAGGTGTCATCCCACAAACCAAAAGGTCACCAGTTCGATTCCTGGTCAGGGCACATGCATGGGTTGCCGGTTCATTGCATGGTCTGGGTGTGTATGAAAAGCAACCAATTGATATTTCTCTGTCATATCAACGTTTCTCTCTTCTTTCTCCCTCTTTTCTCCTCTCTCTAAAAATCAAGTATAAAATAAACTACTTGCCCTGGCTGGTGTGGTTCAGTGGATTGAGTGCAGGCCTGTGAACCAAAGGATCACTGGTTCGATTCCCAGTCAGGGTACATGCCTCAGCTGTGGTCCAGATCCCCAGTTGGGGGCGTACAGAAGGCAACTGCACGTTGATGTTTCTCTCCTTCTCTTTCTCTCTCTTCCCCTTTCTCTAAAACTAAGTAAATAAAATCTTTAAAATAAAATAATGTTTAAAAAAAGATCTGAACAGGTGAGATTCTAGAGCAGCCCTGCCTAACAGAACTTTCTATGATGATGGAAATATTCTATATCTGCTCTGCCCAGTAGGGTCGCCACCAGCCACATGTAGCTACTGAGCACTTGATCTGTGGCTGCTGCAGCCAAGGACTAAATTTTTCATTTTAATTCATCAGATTAATTTGAACTTGACTAGCCATAGACAGCTAGTGGTTACCAGACTGGGCAGCACAGATCGGCAGTTTTCCAGCTTGTGAAAAAGCCCAGAGATGGGGAAATAGCACGGCCCAGAGGGTCTGTATTAGTTTCCTGTGGCTGCTGTAACAAGTTGCTACAATCTTACTGACTTAAAACAACACAGATTTACTCCATTAGAATGGGGGAGGTCAGAAGTCTGAAGCCAAGGCATCCGCGAGTCTGTGTTCCTTCCAGGGCTTTGGAGGCAGTCCGTTTCCCTGCCTCTTCTGGCTTCCGGAGGCTGCCGGCTCTCCCGGGCTCCTGGCCCCTCCCTCACGTCCCTCTGACGTCTACATCCAGTGCCACGTCTCTCGCTGCTGACCCTGACCCTCCCACCTCCCTCCAAGGAGGATCCCTGTGGTGACACTGGGCCCGCCTGGGTCATCCAGGATTATGTCCCCATCTCAAGATCCTGGACGTGATCACATCCGCAAAGTCCCCTTTGTCCTGCGAGGCCACGTGTTCGCAAGTTCGGGGATTAGGACGTGGAAGTCTTTGGGGCCGCTATTCCGGCTGCTGCAGGGTCCGAGCACCCAGAATATGTGTGTCCCCCGGTGGAGAGAGGTCTTTAATACCGAGCTCTGGAGCTTGGACGTGGCCTTTCCTTCAAAATTGATCCGTAACCTGTCACCTTCTCACCAGCTGTGCTGCTGTCACCCTGATTCAAGTCACCATCCCCTCTTGCACCTCACCGCCCTCTCCTCTCCACCATAGTCAGTCTCCACCAGCACCCAGAGGGGTCCCCTTAAAATCTAAGTCAAATCAGGACCCTTCTCTGCTCGGAATAGGGTTGTCTGATTCAGAAAACAAACAAGATCTTGTGGAGGAAGACAGACAAACAAGATCTGTCAAACTATATATATCAAATATATATATCAAGATCTATATAATATATATATACATATCAATTTGAATCTCAGATCCACAACAAGTAATGTGTTAGTATAACAATGGGTCAAATGTTGCACGGGCCTTACTCATGCTAAAAAGATTTTTGTGGACCCTGGCTGGTGTAGCTCAGTGGATTGAGCGCGGGCTGCAAACCAGGCATCGCAGGTTCGATTCCAAGTCAGGGCACATGCCTAGGTTGCAGGCCATGTCTCCCAGCAACCGCACGTTGATGTTTCTTTCTCTCTCTCTCTCTCCCTCCCTTCCCTCTCTAAAAATAAATAAATAAAATATTTTAAAAATATATTAAAAAAAAAAGATCTTTGTGGTTATGGTGTATCTGAAGTTCAAAGTTTATTGGGCGCTTTGTATTTCACCTGGTCTCGCTCAGTAGCTCAGGACACTCCCATGAATCCCCAAATGCCTTGCTACGGACTAGAAGGCTTTGCAAGTTTGTCCCCCACGCCACCCTCTTCATCTCACGCCTCTCTCCCTCTCACTCTCTCTGCTCCATCCACACTGGCCTCGTCACAGTCCTGGGGAGTATGCCAAGCACAATCTGCCTCAGGGCCTTTGCACGTGCTGTTCCCTTTGCCTGAAATGCTTTTCTCCAGGTTTAAACATGCCTCCTCTCTCCCTTCTTCAGTCTTTGGCTCCAATTCCACTCTACCCCAGGGGCACATTCCCTATTTCTTCATTTCTTTGGTTATTATCTGTCTTCCTCTACAAGAATGTCAGCTTCCTGAGGGCAGGGACTTGTGTCTGTTTTGGTCACTGCTACATCCCAGTACCTAGAATAGGACTTTGCACATTGCAGGTACATAATGAATGTTTGTTGAGTGAATAATGGAATAAATGACAATATCATTGAGCCCCTGGATCTCCCTGTGCCTGAGGCCAATTTTGTGACATGGGATAGAAGGATGCCAACCAGTCTGCCTCTGGCCTACACCTCCATTTCTGAGACCAGGTCGTGGCTGGTGGACTTCTTGCTGACCACGCTTTCATCCTTGCTCCATGCATTCTTCAGGGCCCAGCGACACGTAGCTGGCAATGACCGGCAAAGCTGAGCCCGCCCAAAAAACAGGAAGAGCACAGGATTGAGGCAGCTGTGAGCAAGAGCAAGGCCCACGACCAGGGGCTCGGCCCGCAGGGCCCGGGCCAGGAGCGCGGAGTGCGGGGCAGCAGCGGTGAGTACCAGCCCCAGAATGTGGTAGGGGGCCCAGCAGACAAAAAAGCCCACCACAACAGCCGTACCCAGTGGCCAGCAGCGCGGGGCCACATGGCACAGGAGGGCACCGTGGCAACTGGTCACAACCACCAGCGGCCCCAGGAAGCCAAAAGTAAACCGGACGGCGGTCACAGTGATCTCAGTTGTGGCTGAGCCACCGTAGTCCACCACACACTCCAGCAGGGGCGGGTAGAACTCCTGGTGCAGGCGGCGGTGGACAGCCGAGGGCACGGTCAAGAGCAAGGCCAGGGACCAGGCCGCCCCACAGACTACCTGCACCCAGCACGCCCTCCGGGCCACAGCCCAGCTGGGGGGCCTTAGGGCCAGCAGGCAGAGGTCCGTGCTGAGAGCAGCCAGGAGCAGAACACTGGTGTACATGGACAGCAGGATGAGAGAGGGCAGGGCCTGGCAGCCCACTGCCCCATAGGGCCATCGGCCTCCATGGGCAAGGGGCACTGACAGGAATGGCAGGGACAGACAGCAGAGCAGATCCGCCACAGCCAGGTGGAGGAACCAGGTGGTGCCCACCCTTTGCCGGGCCTCCTTCCAAGTCACCCAGGCCAGCATGGCGTTGCCCGGCACCCCGACCAGGAAGACTGCGGCGTACAGCAAGAGAGAGGCCATGCGGAGCGGCTCCACAGAGACACAGGTGTCATCATTGCAGTCCACAGGGAAATCCAGAATATCACCATAGTGCTCATACTCGTAGATGAGAGAAGTGTTCTCCATCCTGGCCGTCGACACCTGGATGGGAGGCAAAAGCCAGGAAACCTCCGTGATGAAAACCACCAGGCCCTTGGGATCCTCAGTGTAGAAACCCCAGCCCCTGAGTATTTTAGAAACTGGGTCCCTAGCCTGTGTGGCTCAGCGGACTGAGTGCTGGTCTGCAAACCAAAAGGTCGCTGGTTCAAGTCCCAGTCAGGGCACATGTCTGGGTTGTGGTCCAGGTCCCCAGTTAGGGGTGTGCAAAAGGCAACTGACTGATGTCTCTTTCTCTCTCCATTTCCCTGTCTCTGCAAATAAATAAAAAATATTTTTAAAAAGAAAAAAATATATTTTTAAAAAGAAAGAAACTGGAATATGACAACTTAAGAACCGTGGTGTGTTTGAATATTGGAATTCTAGAAATACCATTGGTCCTAGCTGGTTGGCATCTTGGAATTCTAGAATATTCCATCCTAGAACCCCAGTTAGAATATTGGAATTCTAGAATTCAAGTGTCAGAACATCAGCTGGGGTCATTCTGAAATTCTAACACATGACAGTGTTAGAACACAGCTTGGGAATATCTCAGAATTCTGGAATATTACAATGTCAGGACACAATCGTGATTGGAGATCTTGGCATTCAACCCATGGAAGTATTAGAGCCCCAGCCAATGGCCCTTTGGAATTCCAGAGCAGCCATGCCCGCCCTGTGGAGCTTTCCACACTGGTGGCCATGATCCGTGTCTGTGCTGTCCACTGTGGCAGTGGCCCACTGCAGGAGCAACTGAGTGCTTCAAATGGGGCCAGGGCAACTGAGAAACTAAACTTGCCACTTTGCATTAGTTGTAATTAAGTTAAATAGCTACACGTGGCTAGTGGCTACCTTACTGGACAATGAAGTTCTGGAGCACTGATAAGTTAGAACACTCACCTGTTAGCAACATGAACTACAGATTTTAAAACACTGGAATCCCTGGACAGGTAGCTCAGCTGGTTAGAGCATTGCCATAATACGCTAAGGTTGCGGGTTCAATCCCCCATTAAGGCATATACAAGAATTGCCCAGTAAATGCATAAGTAAGAGGAGCAACAAACTGATGCTTCTCTTTCTTCTTCTCTAAGAATCTTAATATCCATCAAGAGAGGGAAGTTTAATATGTATCCACAGCAAAATATGTGACTTGGTTCTTTTTAACAATATTTATTTATTTATTTATCTATCTATCTATCTATCTCTAGAGGGGGAAGGGAGGTAGAAAGAAAGGGAGAGAAACATCAGTGTGCAGTTCCTTCCCCAAACCCCCTACTGGGAACCTGGCCAGCAACCCAGGCATGTGCCCTGACTGGAAATCGAACCAGTGACACTTTGGTTCACAGGCCAGTGCTCAACCCACTGAGCCACACCTTACTTGGTTCTTTTGCATCTTGGTGTAATAGAAACAAAACTCTGTAGCAATTTTCTCATCTTTTTTATTTTATTTTTTTTTAATTTATTTTATTTATTTTTAGAGAGGGAAGGGAGAGGGAGAGAGAAACATCAATGTGCGGTTGCTGGGGGACATGGCCTGCAACCTAGGCATGTGCCCTGACTGGGAATCGAACCTGCGATGCTTTGGTTCGCAGCCCGCGCTCAATCCACTGAGCTATGCCAGCCAGGGCATCTTTTTTATTTTTTTAAAGATATTATTTATTTATTTTTAGAGAGGGAAGGGAGGGAGAAAAAGAGAGAGAGAGAAACATCAATGTGCGGTTGCTGGGGACCTGGCCCACAACCCAGGCATGTGCCCTGACTGGGAATTGAACTAGGGACCCTTTGGTTCGCAGGCCCTCACTCAATCCACTGAGCCACACCTGCCAGGGTAATTTTCTCATTTTTTAAAAAATATACATGCGCCCTGGCTGGCGTAGCTCAGTGGATTGAGCGCGGGCTGCGAACCAAAGCATTGCAGGTTCGATTCCCAGTCAGGGCACATGCCTGGGTTGCAGGCCACGGCCCCCAGCAACTGCACATTGATGTTTCTCTCTCTCTCTCTTTCTCCCTCCCTTCCCTCTCTAAAAATAAAAATAAATAAAATCTTAAAAAAACGTATACACGCAATCATAGTAAAACATGCAGACAGCAAAGCGCACACCTCACACAAGTACGCTCCGGTTTCTCCACCTGAGCATACCCAGGTCACTGGCAATCAGGTGGAGAAACAGAACATTTCTAGAACCCCCCTAAAGCAACTTTTAAAAGTAATGATAGTGTTAAGTAAACAGGAAAAATAAAATACTGAGCTCCCCACAATGTATTCCTTCATTCAACACAGTTTCTGACCTTCTCCTCTGCAGTCCCTGGACGCACAGCAGGAGACAAGACAGACCGAAACCCCTTCCCCTGGGAGCTGCCACCCTAGGGGAGGAGTCAGACAGTAAAAGAATACATAAGCGAACCCCCAGCATTTCAAATGCTGCAGCAAAAGGCGGTGAGGGGGCAGAATCCCACAGGGGCTTTTTAATTTGCTATGTTGGAATTGTGGATGAGTCATGAGAAAGCGCTTCTCTGACAGGGTAGCGTTTGAGCGAGTCCATGAAAGAGATCAGGGCGGGAGCTGTAGGGGAGTTTGGGGGAAGAGTTCCAGGCAAAGGGAACAGCTGGTGCAAAGGCCCTGAGGTAGGAGTGTGATGGCCGTATTCAAGGAACTTCGAGAACATAAGTGTGGCCAGAGGGGAGTAGACGAGGGGGTCTCAGGAGGTAAAAAGAGAGAGATATGAAGGGCCACGTGGGACACTGAGGACCTTATCTTTTATTCCCTGTGAAATGGGAGGGATGGGAGGGGACTGAGCAGAGAAGCCACACGATCCATCACAGCAATAACTGTTGTTGGTGTGATTATTAATATGTTTATCCTCACCTGAGCACATCCTGTTTTCATTGCTTGAGAGAGAGAGAAACATCGAGAAGCTGCCTTCCTGTACAAGCCCCGAATGGGGAATCGAATCCGCAGCCCATGGATGTGGCCGGACCAGAAATAGAACCTTCAAACTTTGGTGTACTGGATGACGCTCCAACCAACCGAGCCACATCAGCGAGGGCTGATTATGAATGTTATTATTAGAAGCCATCATTTATGGAGCCCTCCGTATTACATACGTGCTGGGCATTGCTCCGAACACCCTTAAATATCATGCTGTTTAATCCTTATAACAACCCCCTGATTTTAACACCATGGTTATATCCACTCTGCAGATGATGAAACTGAGGCACAGAGAAGTTAAGCAATTTACCTACGATCGCTCAGCTAAGCAAGTCACAGAGCTGAGTTTCGAACTATGTGCCCCTTAGGTACAGCTCCGGGCCCTAGAATACCATCATCCAAAAATCTTAGATCCGGGAGACAGTGCAGCGAGGGGCACGGAGCCCACCCAGGTCCTGTGACTCGGCTTCAGTTTAGCCTTTCTTCCTCTTGGTTTCCTTGTCCGAGCACCGAGAGCCACCCAGGTGAACCCACCTCGCCAGCTTTGGGAGGGACTCGGCACAGAGCTAGGGCTCAGGGGGAGGAAGAGTAGTCAGAACCACCCAACCCCGAGGCTCTGCCGACTCGGTGGGCGCGCTGGCCACGCCCCCAGCGCTCCGACCGGGGTTGCTACGCAACAGGAAAGGAGGAGGGGAAGTCGGGGCAACGGCCCCTCCATCCTGCCTTAGGTGCATTCAAAGCTAAGTAGCCTGTGAGAGGCCAAGCCGCTCTGTGTGTACCTGTCTTCAGTCTGGCACTCTGTTTTTGTGTTATTTTATTTACTTATTTATTTTTAATTATTGACTTGAGAGAGAGAGAGAAGCATCCATTTGTTGTTCCAATTACACACTCATTAGTTGCTTCTTGTAGGCGCCCTGACCTGCAACCTTGGGGTATCGGGAGGATGCTAAAACGAGGACCCAGCCAGAGCTGTTTCCATATTATTTTCATCACTAGAGTGAAAATGTGTGAGGGTTTTAAAAACTCAAACCCTGCCCTGTGGCTGGTGTGGCTCAGCGGCTTGAGTGGCGCCCTGCCAGCCACAAGGTCACGACTTCGATTCCCAGTCCGGGCACACGCCAGGGCTGCGGGCCAGGTCCCCGGTGGGGGGCGTGTGAGCGGCAGCCTAGGGACCCGATGCTTAGTCAGGGTTTCTCTCCCTCACGGTGAGCATTACTCATCTGTCAGAGTCTGTCACCCCGTCTGCTCTCCGGGTGTGTCCTCTCTCCCCACTTTCCCCCAGATCTCAGCAACTAAAATCCATGGAACTCCCTGCGTGGAAGCAATTCAGGCGGTCTCTGGATGTCATTTCCCTTTTCACGTCTGAAACAGAAATGGGAACATTCAACGCCTGCTGTGTCTTCCCTTCCTGTCGTCCACTCCCGAGTCTAGGTCCACTCCCCACCCTGTGCACGCCTCACCCCTGCCTTCACGCTGGCTTCAGAGTCGGTCCACCCGCACGGCGTTTCCTCAGCCTCAGACTGAAGGTCACCTAACAGTCATTGACAAGCAGCATTATTATTTTATGCAATAAATTCTATTTGCAAAACGTCTCAATCGTAACTACCATGATTAGTATTTTATAACAATTTAAATAATAGATGGCATGTACCGACCACCTACTATGTGCCAGGTGTAACCCATATAATGACCGACCCTATGAAATAAGTGCCCGCTATTATCACCCTGTCCCCGAATGTCAGGGTTCTGACTGTCCTCCCCATTTCCCAGAGCCTCGGCTCTGCCCTGCTGTGCCGGGCATCGGGCACACAGCAGGTGCACAGTTAATAATTGGCGAGTAAAAGAATGGGGAGGGAAACTGAGGCACAGAGAAGCCAGAGGTTCACTTAGCTTTCTATCCGATCCTCACGGAGAGACAGCACATGGCTGTTCGTGTATCAGCCGGTCTGGCTGAGCCGCTGCTCTGGGAAACCGTTGGGGCGCAAGCCACGGAAGCTGAACGCACGAGAGAGACCCAAACACACGCCCTAGCATGTTCAGCAGCCCGAGGCGGGAAAGCATCCCGGTGCTCACCCACGGGAGCGTGAGTAAACATACCAGGGCTATGCATGCATCGGAATGCTGTGTGGCCACAAGAACGAACATGGAAGGGGGTCCTGCGGAGGAGAGAGAGCCAGACACACAGAAGAATTGACTGGATGATCCCATTCACATAAAGTTCAAAAAAGGGTAAGAGAGCCCCGACCGGTGTGGCTCGGTGGGTTGGGCATCATCCCACAAAGCAAAAGGTCGTGGGTTCAATGCCCCAGGAGCGCACATGCCTGGGTTCTGGGTGTGGTCCCACATCTGGGCGTGTATGAGGCAACTGATTGATGTTTCTCTCTCCTGTTGATGATGTTCCCCTCCCTCACTTTCTTCCTTCCTTCCCCTTTCTCTCTAAAAACAAACAAACAAAAAAAAAAACCAAAACCTCTTTTTTTTAATGAGCAAGAAAATTCTAAGTGGGGGTAGTAATAGGGGGTGGGGACCACAGGGGACTCTAGGACTGGGCTCTTGCTATTTCTTGACCCTGGGTGCCAGCTACCTGGGGACGCACAGAGCTGCCGGTCCCGACATGCATGGCTTTCTGTGTGTGTGACACAGGAAAACAAAGTTAAAGGACCCTTCTTAAGTTGAAGGGCTGGCTCATGGGCCACGTGGCCATTGGGTGGTGTTTCCAGCTGCTGCAGGTTTGAGTGACTGCTCCCTGGACCCCTGAGTGTACCGCTGCATTTGTGTCCTTTGCCACGCTCTTCTGCCAGGGCAGCCAGGTCTGTCTAAGGGACTGGGGTTCCATTGTACATTCCAGTGTGACAGTGATTAAGATTCCATTCCTCAAATTCAAGTTCTGATGCCCAGATTCTGAAAAGAATCCATCTCCGAGACTGAGATTGTGAAATACCAGCCCCTTCCTCCTTTTCTCCTTCCCTCCATCCTTACCATCTCTTGCAAGAGGGTCTCCAGTTTGGCCAAAGTGTCACTTGGGAGCAGGATCTGGACCCACAGCCAGGACCCTGGAGGTCTGGGGTCTCTCCGGAGCGTCTGGCGCCCGGTAGCTTCCTGGGAGTGTGTCCCTTTGGCCAGGTCTCCTGCGGAACATGGTGAACCTTCAGAACCGGGAAAAATGGGAGTGTCCTCTCCCCACTCTCACAGTGTGTTTGTCCTGTATGACTCACACGTCCCAAAATTACTGGGCAGCAGATGAGGTCAGAGAAGGCTGGGTGGCTGGAGAGTGGACAGTGTCCTCAACCCCAGGCTGTGTTACCAGCTTCCTGGAAGCCAGACCTGCATTGCTGAGGCTTGGAGGTCTTGGCTGTCCCCACACAGCCCTCAGAGGTCTTCTGCACCAACCGCCCACCGCCTGCTACGCCTGCTCCCAGCCTCCGAGTTCATGCCCAACCCTTCCTATCTGCCCTGCACAGAGCCCTGAGGACACATAAATCTTTGTCTTTCCTCTCTTGTTCTGAGAGATAGTTCAAGGTCCTGTCTGTTAGTCAGGGTAGATAGCAAACCAAGGCAGGGAAGGGGTGGAAGGTCTTGTGTCTCGCCCACGAGTCCAGCAATCCTGGGCCTGGGCCGATACGATGGCCATGTGTTCCAACGTTGCAGACACGCCACAATATCGCAGGAGGAGGGGAGCCCCTGAAATGCTGTGCGTATCGGTCCCACCAGCTGGGGAAGGAAACCTTCGACACCGTGCATTCACCCCAAAGTCTGGAGCAGGGAAAAAGACAGGGAACCTAGAAGCTGGATGCAAGCAGAAGACCCCTAAAACCCCAATAATGGGGCACTCACACTAGCCAGGTGCCTGCTTGCAGCTTCAAGCTCAAATGTGTTTCATAAATAAACTTGCTGTCTTGTTTTCACTATACGTGTTTCTCACCTGAATTCTTCTCTTGCAAGGCAAGAACTGAGGAGGGGGACTGCCCTCACTCCAGTCTCCCCGGTAACAATGTCCTCCAGGAAGAAAACCAAGGCTGCTGATGCAGAGCCCGAGTCCTCAGGGCCAGACGGAGCACAAACAAGTCTTGTCTGCTCTGCGGGCCTCAGTCTTCCAACTTTGAAATGGGAAGATGTTGCCCTGGCCGGGTGGCTCAGCTGTTTAAAGAGTCGTCCCATACACCAAAAAAGGCTGAGGGTTTGATCCCCAGTCGGAGCACATACTTAGGTTTCGGGTTCTGTCCCCGGTGGGGGCAGGCACAAGAGGCAACCGATGGATGTCTCTCTCACATCGATGTTTCTTGCTCTCTCTCTCTCCTTCTTGTCTCTCTAAAGTCAATAAACATATTCTCGGGTAGAGATTAAGATAAAAAGTAAGTTGCAGACACACTTACTTCTCTCCACGGGTGGGTACCTAATGGTCACAATGAACACGTTTGGCACACAGAGAGGGAATTCAGGGGACACAGCAACCTGAGGGGCTCCGAGGTCCCTGCTCCGGCGGGTGGGTGCCCCCTGAGGGGGCTGGGAAAGCTCACTCTGATGTTGCAAAGGTATGTTCTCCTCGACGCAGAAAGCCAACAGACGGGCTTGCTTAAGGTACAGGCTGACCTTTGTCAAGGAACCTACCGCCCCGGGACATCACTCTCACTGCGACTTGCTTTTAGTTAGGAATTTCTACATTTGGACCACCCCAGGTGGTTTCTGCAGGTCTCCGAGTTTGCACCGCCCCCATGTAGCCCCTCCCCCCCACCGGTGGGGCGGGGAGCTGGTTAGGGAGAGTCTGGCCCCGGGGTCCTCACACTGCTTCAGAGGCTGAGGGCACAAGTGGATACATTTCTTTGGCTGTTCGGAGAATAAGAACCCGGCGCCATTAGAGGGTTAGAGGAAGCCATTTCTGACACAGGAGACTGGAAGTTGCTAGGTGACCTGGGGTGTTTCCAAGTCTTTCTCTGGGGGACCCTGTCCTGGCTGAGCCTGGCCCCAGACCCCCTGTAGAGACAAGCATTCCCTCTACCCCCTTCCCCCGGACCCCCTTCTGGGAGGCCCCTTCTGTGGGAACCTTCTCTGGTCAGAAAAAGATCAGAATGAAAGAAGCTGAGGGTGAGGTCCACGGGAATTGCTATCAGCTCAGGCTTCCTTTGATCTGGTGAGTTTACAGACTGTTTCCAGATCATTTGACCTTTTTTTTTTTAAGTTTTTATTTATTTATCTTTAGATAAGAGGGGAAGGGAGGGAGAAAGAGAGGGAGAGAAACGTGATCTGTGGTTGTATCTCACACACTCCCAACTGGGCACCTGGCCCACAACCCAGGCATGTGCCCTGGTGACTGGGAATCGAACCAGCGACCCTTTGGTCTGAAACCCACACTCAGTCCACTGAGCCACACCAGCCAGGGCGGAGATCATTTGATCTCAATAAACTCCTCAGCCACTGAGTCTCAGGGCATGTGTTTCTCAGATTCTGGAAGGCTAAGGCTTTCTGGCATCCCTGAAGCGGGGGGCCCGGGCCTCGGAGGTGCCACGAGCTGAGGACAGGGTCTCTGCACATCAGCACGTGGAGGAACTTGGAATGAGGACACCCTAGAAAGTTGTTACATTGACCCACATGAAATTGACGTGCAGCAGGTTCAATTCTGACGGCAAATCTGTAGCAACAGAACACAGGTTAATGCTTGCTGGGAGCTGGGGGCTAGGAGGGAGCCAAGGCGGTGACTGCTTGATAGGTGTGGGGGGTTACTTTGGGGGTGACAAACATGTCCTGGAACTAGACAGCGGTGAGGTTCACTGTAGGGTAAGTGGAGGCAGTCTGGCTTCCTTGCCCAGGGGTCTGGGTAGGTAAGGGGAGCAGTGTTCCCATAGCCGTGGAGGGGCCTGATAACCAGTGTTCTCACAGCCTTGAGACTGGGTCCGATAAACTGTTCCCATAACATGAAGTGGGCTGGCATGTGCCGAATTATGTTGTTTTATATAACGTTCTGGCAGTTTGCCGGCTCTGTTCCCCTCTGGTACTTAGGTAGGGACTCCCTGCTGGGGCGATGATGGGAGACACACAAGGGGACAGGGGCCACACTGGGGAGCAAGGGCCCTGATGTGAGACGTGCAGACAGACGCAGCTGGCAGCCTGCATGGCTCGCCCACCATGAATAAAGGCACGCCACACAGCCCAACGGCCCGTGAGTATCTTTCCGTCTGTACGAACGCAATGGGCCCGCCCGGCCTTGCAGGGTGGAAACACACCCACACAGTGTGGGGAATATGCTAGATGCCACCGACGGTGAATTTTATGTTTTGCATATTTGACAATTTGTGAAAGTAATAAATAAGTGAAACTTTACACCACCCTTGCCAAAATAGGATGAGGTTAGGCAGTTTTACGGAATTCTGGAAGCCTGGAAGGGTGACTGGCTAAAAAACTGGTCACTTTTGAATAGGAACAATGTGTCTCTAAGTGATGTTTGACATAGAGATATGGAAAGGAATGTACCGGATGTAAGTGTCAGTTGTAAAGTACAATAATGAAGTCAACATCCTTAAAACCACCGCCCATCATAGAGTCTGAATTTCCAGATCAGGGGTCGGTGACTTTTTCAGTGAAAGAACAGAGAGTGTGTTTTAGATTCTTGCAGGTCAGGAGGGCACTCACAGTCTCTGTCACAACTACTCAATTTTCCCGGTAGCGTAGAGCAGCCACAGACTGCCTGGGCGTGGTGGTGTTCCAATAAAACTTTATTTACAAAAAGAAACAGTGGGCCGGAGTTGGTTCACAGGCAGGGGTTTGCTGACCCCTGACTGCGGTCAAAGGCTACATCTCAGAAGGCTGGAGCGTTGGGTCACGGGCTCTCAGAACGCTGAACTCAGAGATTATGTGACTGAGAGGATCCTATAATGTTAGTCAGAGACATTTGAATCATGGGATTCTAGAATGTCACTACAGAACCTTGGAGTGTTAGGAGTACAGGGCTCCAGCTGTTCCATGTTAGAATTTTGTAGATGGTCTAAACATTAGCTGAGGAATTCTGGCTCTGACTTGTCCCACGTGGTAGCCACTGGCCATGTGAGTCTACTGAGCATTTGCAATGTGGTGGCTCTTAGTGAGAAGATGCTGTGAGTGTAAAACACAGATTTCCAAGACTCGGTGCAAAAAAAAAAAAACACTAAACCAAAAAACCCAGAATGTGAAATCTCACAATAAAGTTATTTATATTGATCGAGCACCAGCCTGTGAACCAAAGGGTGGCTGGTTCAATACACAGTCAGGGCATTTGCCTGGGTTGTGGACCAGGTTCCCAGTAGGGGGTGTGCAAGAGGCAACCACACATTGATGTTTTCCTTCCTTTCTTTCTCCCTCCCTTCCCCTCTCTAAAAAATAAAATAAATAAATAAACATTTTTTAAAGTTATTTATATTGAGCTCCTATTGAAATGATAATACTTGAAATATATTTGAGTCAATGAAATACGTCAACAAAATTAATTTCACCTCATTCTGTTCCTCTTTGCTGGTCTCTTGCCTGACTGTTGGAATTACATTCCCATTCATCAGAGCTGGTCTGTAGGGACAACTACCCATCCCACCCTGCCAAGGTTCCGGGTGTGGTGCTGAGAAGGTCACATGGCACAGGTGTGGGGAGGAGGCCCTGACCAGGCCTCGGGGAGCCAGGTCTGAGGAACAGGTGGTGGGGAGCACACAGCTGACTCAGCCAAGCCCATCAGCTGCTTTCTTTCCCCGTCACTTCCTCTTCCAACTTGTTGAACCAGCAGACTCCCTGTCACAAATTTGTCAACCGCCTACCCCTTCAACCCACTTCCCTCCTGGGTAGGGCTGGTCAACACCAGGGAGAGACTGAAGAAAACCCAAAATCCCAGTGATTGGCCTCCCAGTGTTTCTAGAAGACTGTTGTGGGGCCCAGCTCTTGGGACAGCATTTCCTTCCCAAATCAGGACAAGAGAAAGATCACACTGCCTGCAGCTCATTCCCCAAACCAAGAAAACCAGAGGATGGTCATGGACACAGATAGGGCGTGAGGGTGGGGAGATATAGGAAGAAGTCAGGGAGGACTTCCTGGAGGAGGCTGCACCCTGAAGGAAAATAGAATAGGGACAGGGATGGCCTTTTATAAACAGTCCAGGAAGCTGGGAGACCAAGCAGGAGGAGAGTCAGGGACACAAGTGGGAGAGGACAGAAGACTTGGACCAGACAGGGAGTGTGGTGGGAAGGGGACGGCACCCAGCATGGGAATACAGGGGGAGGGAGAGGTTTTGGAGAGGGTGCCTGAGCTCAGTTTGGGGAAGCCGCGCCCAGAAGAGAGCTGTGATGGTATCGGGTGAAATTGCAAAAGGGAGCAGCGTGCTCAAGAGAGCTCCAGAAAGCCAACATGTAAGGGCAGAGAGAGAAACCACAGAGGCAGCCAGGAAGGACCAGGCAAAAAGAGAAATGGAGGGAGGTACAGAGACAGAGAGAGAGAACTGGCCAGGCCTGGAGCCAGCCTGGGTGGAGGGCAGCAGGAGACATGCTGGCAGTGGAGGTAGAAGGAACATCCAGGATCTTCCCTGGGGTACCAGGCACCCCCCACCCAGGTAGCGGGGCGCAGGTCTTCCCCACGACAACCTTGCTGGCCAGGGGGTCTGCACAGCAACCAACACTTAGCATCAAAAATCACATGCGGCCTCTTCTGGCAGCCCAGCAGACGGACTGTCATCTGAGGAGCTCCCACAGCACCTTTAAAGAAAAGTCGAACCCAAGGCAGACATGACTGAGTGGAATCCAAAAGATCCTGGGGCAGCACCCCACACTGCAGGGGGTCCCCTCAACTCCACGGGCTCTCACAGAGAGGGTCGGGGAGCCATTCCTACGCCATCCAATCCAGAGGCCACCAGCTCCGGAGCACGTGAAATGGGCCGATCCGAAATGAGGCGTGCTGTGCGTGTAACATACACACACACATACATACACACAGGATTTGCAAGACTTGGTGTCACAGGACAGGGACCAGCCCCGAGCGGGTCTGCCTCAGGCCAGCCTGCAGCGGGCGGTGTCTTCTTGACTTCCTGGAGGGAAGATCTCATAACAAGTCCAGGTGACTGTGAGAGTATGTTTTTATGAAAGCTGGGGGCAGTGAAACAAAGGAAAGATTTAGGAGAGAGACTAGGCGAGGCTGCCTTGGCTCCCTACAAACATTACAGGGAAGAAGTGAGCCAAGCGGGGCTGCTGGCAGCTTACTTAGAAGTAACAGGCGCAGAGAGAGAAGTGAGGTGAAGTCAGGGAAAAGGGGGCCTTGGGGACAGGTTCAGAGGGTTAGTCCGGGGCGAGCTGCCACTGCCCACTGCTGCCCTGGTCGCAAATTTTGTGGGGACCCTTAGAGTTTAGGAGAAAGAAAACGTTCATGCTGGAGTCCTGGCTGGTGTGGCTCAGTGTGAAGTGAAGGGTCACAGGTTCAATTCCCAGTCAGGGCCCATGCCTGGGTTGCAGGCCAGGTCCCCAGTTGGGGAGCGTGTGAGAGGCACCCAAACATTGATGTTGCTCTCCCTCTCTTTCTCCCTCCCTTCCCCTCTCTCTAAAATCTTTAAAAAATCTTAAAAAATTTAAAAATCTTAAATTTAAAAATCTTAAAAAAAAAAAAAGTTCACACTGTAGAAAACGCATGGGTGTGCTCTAGAGTCTGTGTCCCGAGGGTTTCATCTCTCTTTTCCGGGGGAGATTCTTAGGGGAGGCTTTCAGCAGGATATTCGTTAGCTCCCCAGGGGTGTTTTAATACGCGGATGCATCAAAACGAGCAGATGGGGAATGGGGGTTATTCCTCGGTCTGCTTGCTGCTTTCTTTCTGTCCTGGGTCTGTCTGGCTCTAACGGGGTTTTTGTCATTTGCTCCCCCGACTTCATGTATCTTGGTTTTGGCTGGCACAGATGCCATTAACTGGGTCTCTCTGCTCTGTTTTCCAGACCAGGGAGATCGAAGCTGTGCACTCTCTGGCCAGGGAGAAGGGATATGAACCATTTGCTCTCAAGTGTCCCTGGTCCGGGGAGACAGGGTCTTGTGGTTCACCCTCTGGCTGTCAGTTGCTCCAACTGCTTGGTCTTGTTTTATTTCCTTGTCTCAATTTCCCCATTCTGCTTGCTCAGGGATTTTCCTAGCTATTTGCTATCCTGCCTCATGGGTACCAAAAAAAAAGTAAAAGATCTCATTAATAATTTTTTACACTGATTATATGTTGAAATAAAAATATTTTAGACATGTTAAGTTAAGCAAAATATATTATTGACTATATTATTATTATTTTATACATTAAATATCACTATCTAGCAATTTAAATATATCATTAATCACATTAATAGTACTCTTTTTATATTACCTAATATCAATATAATTGGCATATTAAGTGTATTAATTAATATAATTATTATAACTATTAAAATAATAGTTATAGTTATACTAATAGTTATATTAATTAAAAGTTATGTGTTACTAATACAATTATTAATATAATTATAAATATAACTATATAATTGGTTAGTGGTTATTGTTATAATTACTATGACCATTAATAGTCATGTTCATTGATAATACAGTTATTAATATTATTAATATCACTCTTCTATATTGATACAGGTACATTATATACATGAATATGATGTTGTTATATATTTTCTACATTATTTAACATAACTATATATATATATATAATTTTTGGCTTTTCTAAGCAATTTATTCCTCCCAGAGTTTCTCCTATAAAAAATCATATTTAATAAAGTCTTCATTCCCGTGAGGGTCCACCACCAGCTCAATTTGTCCTCTAAAATCTGTCCTCTAATGTTGCGAGCAGTGTGTTTTGCACCAAAAAATGCAACCTTTTATATTATGTTAATATATATATTCTTCAAAGAGAGAAGTGAAGAGAAATAGTATATTATATAGATGACATAATTATATAGTTTTATATTATAAATTATAAATATTTACATTATATAATTGTAATTCTATTTATTAAATTAACAAGTAATTTATTAAATGTATTCAATACTTAATAAATGTATTATATAATATATTGATAACCATATCATGCATAATATTTATATAATATAGCATTAGTCACTATTAATATAACATAATTCTATTACATCATTAAGTAATGTATTATTATCATTTCATCTGTTTCTTTTTAGTTTTTTACTATTTATTTTTAGAGAGAAGGGAAGGGAGGGAGAAAGACAGGGAGAGAAACCTGGATCAGTTGCCTCTGTGGAGTGTCCCAGCCAGGGGTGAAACCGGCAGCCCAGGCCCAGCGTGCCCTGCCAGGAGTCCAGCCGGCGACCTTCCACTTTGCAGGATGAACCCAACGAACTGAGCCGCACCGGCCAGGGCTCATCTGTTTCCTTTTAATTTTTTTAATCCTTGCCTAAGGATATGGTTATTGATTTTAGAGAGAGAGGAAGGGAGAGAGAGGCAGAGACAGACACACACACACACACATCAGTTTAAGAGAGAAACATCCATGCAAGAGAGAAACGTCTCCCATAAGCTCTGGGAATGGAATCCCCAACCAGCTAAGCCACCTGGCCAGGGCTCTTTTTAATTTTTTAACATGGCTACTAGAAAATTTAAAAGCACCTATGTTGCTGACATCGTATATATGTTGGCCAGTGCTGGTCTGTACACTATTTCTAGCAAATACACAAACACACGCTCACACATAACACCACAGAAATGTTTTAAAGTCAGTTATTCATAACAACATTCCAACATTTATTTTCTTTTCACGGTAAGTGGTGCCCACTAGCTTTTTACAAAGCCAAACGTTTGCATGCCGTATGATTCCATTGACAGAACATTCCCCAAAGGGCAAAATTACAGACACGGCGGCCGACCCTGCGTGGCCGGGGTTCGGGACGGGGCTGCGAAGGGTGGAGGGAAGTGGGCGTGGCTAGGGAAAGGAGTCACGTGGCACGCTGGTGGTGCAAGTGTACTGCGCCTGCGTCGTTTCAGTGTGGACATCCCGGTTGCGATTTCATAACGTCGTTTTGCAAGATGCTTCTACTGGTGGAACTAGGTCCAGAGGACACAAGACCCCTCTGTCTTAGACATACAACTGCGCGGGAGTCTATGAGGAGGTCAACAGAAAGTGTTTTAATTCTTTCAAGTGCTAACGCACAGTAGTTTACAAAATAAAACGTTGAATTCCTCTGTGGCCCCATGGCCTGGAGGTACTGGAACCGTGATTCCCTCCCTCGGCTTTCAAAATGCCTTCCTCCCCCTCGACTTTCTCCATAACCGCATACCACATTTTTATGTAACACTTTTTAAAACCCCATTTCAGTAACGTTTAACTTATTGTGTTTCTTGAAATCAATTCACTGACAAAAGCTTAGTAGGTCCATGTACCTTTTCTTTGTCCTAAGCAAGAATAACTTTAGAGATGCCAGTTAACATTTTTTCCAACTCTCCATAAAATTAATACATAACCATTAAAATTATTTATTTATTGACTTTTTTGAGAGAGATAAAAACATCAATTTGCTGTTCCACTTACTGATGCAGTCACTGGTTGATTCTTGTATGAGCCCTGACTGGGGGATCGAACCCACAACCTTGGTGCATCAGGAGGATGCTCCAACCAACTAAACTACCAGGCCAGGGCCCAGCACACAACTATTTTTGAAAAGTCAGAGTGCTTCCATTCCTCTGTATTCTACGTCTTTGATGTGTTTTCTTTACACCCTCTCTATCAGTGTAAACGTGCTGCTCCCTGGGGGTGCTCTTTAATATATCGGGGTCTCTTAGTTTTTCAAAGTCCCTGGATGAAGAGAAAGATTGTGTGGCTCCAGAAGGAAGTGTCTGTTGACCTTGGGAATGAGGAAGGATGCAGCAGAGTTCACTAAAACAACACCGGCGCACCCAGGCCTGAGTTCAAGGAAGCAGGAGAGAATGGGCTGGAAGGAAGGCATAGCAGTGGGCAGACTGTGGACCGGGAAGCATCCCCTCACGAGGCCTAGACCTTCTGGGCTGGGGTGTCCACAGTGGAGAGCGTGAAGGACCTGGACTCCCTGGCTGCAGACTCCTCGGTTAGCATGTTCCGGATCCTAACAGGCAGGGACTTGAGGAAGCGCACGTGGAAGCCGTGGGCGGCCACCACGTAGATAATGGGGTTGATACAGCAGTTGATGTAAGCAATGGCAACACACAGCGCATCCACGTAGGACACATTTATGAAGGTGGTGGTGTTCCCTTGTTGAAAGGCCATGATCATCCCTGTCACTTGGTAGGGCAGCCAGAGGACAAAGAAGCTGGTCACCACTGCCACCACCACCTTGAGAGTCTTGGGGGAGCGCGTGGCGCTGCGGCTCCACGCCCGGATCAGAAGGAAGGTGTAACAGGTGGCCAGCGTGACTAGTGGGCCCAGGAAGCCCATGACCAGCCGGAAGATAGCCACGGTCCTCTCTTTGGTGACACGATTCTCACCGAAGTGAACACCACACGTTACCCTGTATGGATAGTAATCTGTGCTCACCGTGCGGAACAGGAAGGAGGGGACGCTCATCAGCAGGCCCAGGCCCCAGGCCACGAAGCAGGCCACCCAGGCCCAGCGGGCCTGTCTGTAGTTCTGGCACCAAATGGGACTGAAGACCAGCAGAAAGCGGTCGATGCTGATGGTGGCCAGAAGCAAGATGCTGGTGTACATGTTGAACAGGATGAGGGAGGGGAGGATGTGGCAGGCAGCCTCCCCAAAGACCCAGTGGTCATTCTGGAGGTTGGTCACAAACAAGATGGGCAGTGCCAGGCAGGAGAGAAGGTCGGCCACCGCCAGGTTGAGAAACCACACGGCATTGGTGGTGCGCCTGGCCTCGGACCCCGTCACACAGACCACCAGGATGTTGCCAGGCACCCCCACCAGGAAGACGGCCACGAAGATCACCAGGGCTATTATTTTTGGAGGGCTCAGCCCGGGGGTGTGGGAAGAGTCATCCACGGGTATACTGAAGTCCATGGTGCTATTGTCATAATCACTATAATTGTCATAATTGAAGAAGTTTCCCGGGTCGTCCTGGTGGAATCAGAGAGACAGGGAGAGTGTGAGTCTGCAGGCAGGTGCCAGCGGGCCGTCAGAGAGCCCATCCCCACTTCTTTGAGCCTCGGGTTTCCTCCCCAACCCAGGGCAATGGGGGACTGCTGAGGGTGGAGAATCAGTAGGGGGATCATGCCACTTATGAAAATATAGGGAATGGCAGAAGGAAGGCTTGCCTGAGTGTGGTTGGCAGGGTAATAATATGGTGGTAATAATTTATAGTTTTGATTTGAACATTTCACACACATTGTTATATGGGTGGGACACTTAAGTAAGACATTGTTATGTTACAGAATGACATGCTTATCATTTTATAATAAATAGGGGCGTTATTTGTGCTGGACCCTGTATTGAAAAGCCCTTCCATGATGATGGGACTCCCTGCCTCCCCATGAAGGCCCCGGACGTCCCCACGAGTCAGCAGCCAAATGAAAACAACCCAGGCCTGCTGCATGCCGTGGCCACTCTGCGTGGTAATGAGTCAGTGCCCAGGACGTGCTGCTGCTCGGGTATTTTTTCCACCCCCAGACACTCGGATAATGTAACCAGAATTACCTCCCACCCCAGAGGCACCCCCTTCTGCTGTCTTTCACCCATGGGGCAGCTCTGCTCTGTCTGGGGGTGGCCACCTGGAGAAGGCAGTGGGGCAGCAGTGCCCCCCGTACCTAGGCACCAGGCTTAAGGGAGAGGGGAGAGATGGGGCACTGAAAAACCGAGTCTGCAAGACAAATAATGTCGTAATGCAATATATTTTTTAAAAAGTCTTGGTGTCATTCTTTACTCTGTTTTTAAATATTTTATTGCCCTGACTGGTGTGGCTCAGTGGGTTGGGCATCATCCTGAAAACTGAACAGTTGCCAGTTCAACTCCCAGTCAGGCCACATGCCTGGGTTGCGGGCCAGGTCCCCTGTAGGGAGTGTGCAAGAGGCAACCAGTCAATGTTTCTCTTGCACATCAATGTTTCTCTCCCTCTCTTTCTCCCTCCCTTCCCCCTCTCTAAAAATGAATAAATGCAATATTTTCTATTATTTATTTTTAAAGATTTTATTTATTCATTTTTAGAGAGAGGGGAAGGGAGGGAGAAAGACATGCAGAGAAACATCGATGTGTGGTTGCCTCTCATACGCACCTGACTGGGGACCAAACCCACAACTGAGGCCTGTGCCCCAATCGGGAACGGAACCAGTGACCTTTCGGCTCATGGGACAATACCCAACCAACTGAGCCACACTGACCAGGACCATAATGCAATATTTTGAAGAATCAAAAACACTTATTCGCCCTGGCTGGTATGTCTCAGTGGATTCAGCACCGGCCTAAGAACCAAAGGGTTGCTGGTTCAATTCCCAGTCAGGGCACGTGCCTGGGTGGCGGGCCAGGGCCCCAGGAGGGGTGTGTGTGAGAGACATCCATACATTGATGTTAAAAAAAACAACAACAACAA
This sequence comes from Tonatia bakeri, assembly GCA_004024845.1. Lineage (NCBI taxonomy): Eukaryota > Metazoa > Chordata > Mammalia > Chiroptera > Phyllostomidae > Tonatia > Tonatia bakeri. The sequence goes on along the minus strand of PVIA01008422.1, from coordinate 1,134 downwards.
CACTTATTCGCCCTGGCTGGTGTAGCTCAGTGGATTGAGCGCGGGCTGCGAACCAGGCATCGCAGGTTCGATTCCCAGTCAGGGCACATGCCTAGGTTGCAGGCCATGTCTCCCAGCAACCGCACATTGATGTTTCTCTCTCTCTCTCTCTCTCCCTCCCTTCCCTCTCTAAAAGTAAATAAATAAAATCTTAAAAAAAAACACTTCACAAAGATGTATATGTGCCTTTACATTCATTTACAATAGCCAAGACATGGAAACCAGCCAAGTGTCTTTCAACAGATGGCTGGAGAAAGAAGATGTGGTGCATATATAACAAAATCCAACTCAGCTCTCAAAAAAGATGAAGTCATGCCATCTGCAACAAGCATGGACTTTGAGAGTATCAGGCTAAGTGCAATAAGTCAGACAGCAAAGGACAAGAGCTGTATGATTTCACTTGTATGTGGGATATAAAACAAAGTAACAGTACAGCATAGAGAATATAGTCAATAATATTGCAATCACTATGTATGGTGCCAGGTGGGTACCAGACTTATCGGTGGCATACTTCTTATAAAAATATCCAGCCCTGGCTGGTGTGGCTCAGTGGATTGAGTGCTGGCCTGTGAACCAAGGGGCCGCCGGTTCAATTCCTAGTCAGGACACATGCCTGGGTTGTGGGCCAGGTCCCCAGTAGGAGGCATGTGAGAAGCAACCACACATTGATATTTCTCTCCATCTCTTTCTTCCTTCCCTTCTAAAAATAAATAAATAAAATCTTTAAAAAACAAGGTAAAAAATGGAATAAAAATAAATAAAATCTTAAAAAAAAAGAAATAGGAATATGAGGAGCTGTCTTTGGAGTGCCCCGTGCCCTTCTCTCGGTCACATGCTTTTTCTTAACAGTCGGGGGCCCCATGGGACTTGCAACCAGGGGAACACTGGGGAGCAAAACCCCTCAACCTGTCCCCAAGGCCGCTTTTCTCTGACTCCTCAGTGAGCCAGAGCAGCCCCGCCCAGGCTCGCTCCTGTGGCTTCTTCTGTGCTAAGCCCTTCCCTGTTTCACTGTCCCCAGCTGTAATAAACATACTGGGAAGGAAGGAAGGAAGGAAGGAAGGAAGGAAGGAAGGGAGGGAGGGAGGGAGGGAGGGA
>PVIA01008421.1:0-71957 GCA_004024845.1 Tonatia bakeri | reverse complement strand
TTTTTTTTTTTTTTTTTTTTTTTTTATTCTTGTTTCTTCATTCTGTTCCAGTTGGATGTTTATTTCTTCTTTTTGTTCCAAATCATTGATTTGAGTCCTGGTTTCCGTCCGACTACTGTCACTGTTGGTTCCCTGAATATTTTGCTTTATTTCATTTTGGGTATCTTTCATTTGTCCCTTCATTTTTTGACCAAACTCAGTGAATTCTGTGAGCATTTTGATTACCAGGGCTTTAAATTCTCCATCAGATAGGTTGGCTGTCTCTTCCTTCCTTAGCTCTCTTTCTGAAGTTTTGCTCTGTTCTTTCATTTTGGCCCAGTTTCTTTGTTCAGGGCACCTGTTAAGTTGTAAGGGGGCAGGGACTTTGGTAGTCACCCAGGCTGGGCAACCTCCATGCTGTGCTGTGGTGCTGCCTTTGGGGGCAGAGCCAGAGAGGGAACAGTGCACCTCCCCTGCTGGTCTCTAGCCCACTTTCCACAAACTCTCATGTGAGACTGGGAGTTTCTCCCACCTTGGCAACCGCCATAGTCCACAGCTGGGTGTGAGTCTCAATTTCCCCTTAAGTCAGACCCACTCGCGCAGCCTGCCACCTTGCTGCAGCCAGCCCCGTCCCCTCTCCACCGCCTCGCTGTGGGTTCTCTCCATCCACTGCCTTTTAGGTCTGGTTGTTCCGTTGTACTGTTTCTTTAATTCCGTGGTTGTGGGAGTTCCATGAAGTTTAATTTTCTGGCACTTTTCTGGTTGTTTGTTGATTTTAGATTGGTTGTTATCCTCCTTTTGGTTGTGCAAGGAAGAGAAGGATTTCTGCCTACACCTCCATCTTGGTCAGAACTCCCCAATTTTTTTTGTTATTATTTGTGCTTTTGCTGTCATATCTAAGAAACTATTGTATAATCTGAAGTCATTAAGAGTTACACCTATGACTAAGAGTTACACTTAGTTTCTTCTAAGTGTTCTATAGTTTTAGCTCTCATATTTAAATCCTTGGTCATTTTCAGTTATTTTTTCTATCTAGTGTGAGGAGTAGGGGTCCGTATTTATTCTTTTGAATATGCACATCCTGTTGTTCCAGCAGCATTTTTAAAAGGATTATTTTTCTCCATCTAATGTTACTGGAGAACATAAATGGTGCACTAACCTATATTTTGTGCATGTATTATATACTGTATTCTTACAATAATGCAAAGCAGAGAAAAGGTTACTAAGAAAATAAGAGAAAATTTACAGTACTGTACATACTTATTTAAAAAATCCTTATATAAGTGAACCCACATAGTTCAAACCCATATTATTTCGAGGGTCAACTGTAGTTTTTAAAAAGGACTTAAAAAGCTCCTTTATTCACCTTCTTATTTAAAAGCTGTCTATCAAACATTATCATAGAATTCATTGGTTAGTTAGACATAATAAGCAAAAGCAAATTCTCTGAAAGAGAAAGTATAGCATCTTGTGAAACACTTAAGTAGGAGCACCTATCCTAGTCTAAAAGAAGTCAGGAAATGATTTCTGGAACAAGTAGCTGAGACCTTCAAGAGACACAGAACTGGTCATGTAAAAGGGATAAGAGTGTTCTAAGTGATAGAAATATCAATGCTATTGAAGGCATAGCCTGCCTGAGAAATGCAATACTGTATCCTAGAGGATAGACTTCAAGTACTTTATTCCTAGGAGGAGAGGCAGAGCTAGATTATGAAAGGTCCACATAAGGCCAGTTTACACATTTAAACTTTGTCCTGGGAACCACTAGAGGTCATTGGAGAGTTTTAAGAAGAAAATAAAAAAAGAAGAGGAAATGAGATCATCAGATTTGCACTGTAGAAAAATTAATTCCATTTTGGGTGAGAGGCCAGACAACTAGTTAAGAGTACTGTTGCAGAAACCGAGGCAAACAATGATGGTGCACTGAATGAGGTAGTGACAGCCAAGATGGAGATAAGTGGAGATGTTATAAAGAGATTTAGAAAGTAGAATTAAGTATTTAGAAGAGGAGGCAAGGATGACTCTTAATTTTTTGTTCAGGACCAGTGGATGGATGATGTTGTTCCTTACTGATTCGAAGAACAAAAGGGAAATAGTTGGAGAAAAGTCATGAGTTTTGTTATGAAAATATTGAATTTAAGGTGTCTACAAGATATCTAAGTGGGTTTTTACATGGATCTGACGTCTAGAGCACAGTAGAAAAATAATGTGCTGGGGTCTGTCCATATGGTAGCTATTGATTATTTTATGGTCATTGTGGAGATGTGGCAGAGGACAAAATTTACTCATTCAATAAATAGTCATTAACTAGTTTACACTATGCATTCAGAGATGGCACACAGAACATCGTACTCTACTCCCAAGAATCTCTGACTTCCCTCATCTTGTCTCTTCCCTGCCACCTCTTTCCTTTCCCTTCTCTCATCCCCAAATAATAATTTCATATATTTTACTGAAACAGTAATAATGTGTTGTTAAGAGTATTACCATTAGCTTCTCATCCCTTTACCTAAGTGTCAACTTTACCAAGATTTCTTTTTGCAAAGATAACACTGTATTGTTACTATAATATTTTCTTTCCTTTTTAGTGTCTTAAAGACTTTTCTTCATGATCCTCTTGTGGAATGGAGTAAACCAGTGAAAGGGCATTCCAAAGTACTACTAAATGAAACTGGGGAAGTTGTCAATGAAAAGGTTAGTAGAAGGTGTAGATTGATGTGAACTGATACTGTATATCTCTACCAATGAGAATTGATTCTAAATACTATCAGTGACTAACTATTGAATACTCTGAAATTGAGTTCTTTAGTACATCAATGCCCAACTTTTCTTTATTGTCATTTCTCATGTTAACATTGTTATCACTTATGTACTAAAATAATTGAGGATACACTTGTTTAAACCATAGACAATTACAATTACAAATTGTGTAACAGAGCAGCAGGTCTCAGCTTTACATTTTAATTGCTCTAATTTTACAATCATCATAAGAAATATGTAAGTACCTAATATATGAACTCAGTTAACTCTCTGTAGAAGTAAATTTTTAATGGCTGGTTAATTATATCACTATACAGCGATCCCTCACCTATTGCGGGTGTTACATTCCAGAGATCCCCGCGATAGGTGAAAATCCGCAAAGTAGCAGTGTTATATTTATTTTATTACTTATATATATTTTAAGGCTTTATAAACTCTTCCCATACTCCTATAAACCTTTCCCACTCTCTTATTAACCTTTCCCACACTCTTATAAACACTTCATATGCTCTTAAACACTTGCTACACTCTTAAACCTATGTAATTTTAACAACATATAAAATTCTATATGGGTACTCACCAGTGAAGTATGCAGTCCCGGGTTTAACCCGTGATACAGTGAAGTCGCAATAAGTGAACTGTGAAATAGTGAGGGATGACTTTTTTATTGCAAAGTATTACTTATTTAAGCACTTAAAAATGAAAGGTTTACAAAGGTTCAATTAAGACATGGGAAATTGATTTATACCACTGACACGTAGTCTGTTACCATACAATGGGTGGTGAGTTTACAACAGATGTCACTGGTAGGTAAACAGGAAACAAAGTCGAAAAGACCACTTTAAAACAAAACTAAGGGACTAACAGCTTGGGACTGTTAAGTGGCAGCAAACGTATTCACTCAGATCCTGAGTATGTCAGTACACATTAAAAATGATTTCTTCTATCAATACTGTAAAAAGAAAAAAAGAATTCACTCCCTACTAATATTCCCTGCTATTTCACATAGTCCAGAAAAATGCCTAAATAGTTGATGTTGGATCAACATTGCAGGCCTTCAAATCAATCTCATTATTACACTTGTTTCATTTCTTTTGTATTTGCTCTTACAAATGGGGTCAGTAAAATGGCATTAACATTGGTTAAATAACAGAAAGATAGTAATTCCTAATTATCAACATGCACATGGCATTAGGTCCTTATGTCTTATGATTTTCAATTTTTTTCTTTTAGGCCAAGACCCACGTTCTTGATATCGAGCAGCGACTGCAAGGTGTAATCAAGACCCGTAATAGAGTGACAGGGCTGCCCTTATCTATTGAAGGACATGTACATTACCTTATACAAGAAGCTACTGATGAAAACTTGCTATGCCAAATGTACCTTGGTTGGACCCCATATATGTGAAATTACATCAAAGAATATGTCAATCTAAAATTAACATTTCATATTTGTTTTTATATGTTCAATTCCAAAGTACAGTACAATATAAGTTACTTTATGTTCTCAGAACAATGTATTATTTCTCCCTGATTATTAATATTTAAACTATGTTATTATGAAATAAAGTGCTTTCCTATCTACTGTGTATTACAACCACTAGAAAAATAGAACATGAAATGTTCTTATGCTCTAAAAATACATATAGCCCTGGCTGGTGTGGCTCAGTGGATTGAGCGCCAGCCTGTGAACCAAAGGGTCACCAGTTCGATTCCCAGTCAGGGCACATTCTTGGGTTGTGGGCCAGGTCATGTCCCCAGTAGGGGGTGCTCTAGTGGCAACCACACATTGATGTTTCTCTCCCTCTCTTTCCCCTCTATTTAAAAATAAATAAATCTTAAAAAAAATAAAAATACGTATTTGCAGGCGGTAAGCCAGGCTTACTTCATTTTACAGCTTTTAGTTTTTAAGTACTTGTTAGCATAAGGATTCACTTGAACAACGAAAAATTACATTGAATAAATTCTGTGGACAAAACACTGCTGGATTTGTGTACAGAGCTTATTTCCCCTGCATTCTAAGAACTGACAATCCAGAGGTATAAACATAAATAGCATATCATTATGTTCACTTAATAAAACTCCTTTTTTATATGGTCGCATTGTGTGATCTGGGAAAAAAAACGTAAGACAAAAAGCATGTATATGGAAAAAACAAACATTCCATAATTTTAAAAATGGTGCCGTACTGAAAGTGTACCAGAATGTCTAATCTTGGAAGACAGTAACACTTAAAATTTCGTGAGATTTTGAAATCTAAAAAATGTTTCACGTGGTTAAATTTTTTCGTTGTTTTTTTGCAGAGGATTTAAAATAGTTCACAATAATTACAAAGCAGTGAGGTTATTACATTCAAATAAATGGAAAACTTTTATGAGAGGTGACTTCTCTTAAGTTCACTTGGGACAATTCTTTTTTGCACGGTTGTAAGTGTGATGGGGAAAACAGGATAAGCCAAGAGGTACGAACGTGAAAACCAAACATAATTTACAATCGAAGGCCTAATACTGTATTAAAGGGTTGAGGAGGAGGCTGGGTGGGGGTGGAGGAAGTTAAGAAATTTTTTCCAATAAATAACATGTTAAAGAGTGTTCTTTAAAAGAAACTTTGTTGTACGTATGTATCACTCAAAGAGAAAAAAAAAAAAACACCTCACCCTCAACCAGAAAAAAGTAAACCAATAAATCTGTTAAAAAAAAAAACTTAGATGAGCATCCTGGGAGAATACAGCAAACAGGACAAAATTCAGTGTTCAGCAGTAGCCTTTCAGAAGTTTGGTGGTTTTCAGAACGAAGTGTCAACGATTGCGAGGAGGAGGTGGGTATAAAAGGGGATAAATGGTAATGAGAAATATACAAAAACATGCTTTGAAAAAAGAACTAAGCATCACATTCGTCACAGCTGCCTGAGCGCTCAAAATTGGACCGCGTTGGCGCGGGGGCCGGAGGTGGGGCGGGCGGGGGGGCTGGTGGTGATGGTTTGGAGCCCCGCTCCAGACGCGGCCTGGGGACCAGCCACTCTAGATCAGGCGGGCGCTCTCTATGGTCGGGCGGGCGGTATGTTGTCATCAGCAGAGCGACGGCCGGCGGCGGCGTGGGCGGCGTAGGGCCCGGCGGGGCGTTTGGTTTCGGTTTGGTGGAGTTAGTGTTGACAGTGGAGATGGGAGTCCCCAAATTTTACCGATGGATTTCGGAGCGGTACCCTTGCCTCAGCGAAGTGGTGAAAGAGCATCAGGTGGGTGAGCGAGGGCTTGCGGTTAGAAGATCGAGGACCTGGGCTTCGTGGCCCTCTCCGCCCAGAAACGGGGTTTTCCGGTCTCCGCCTCCTGCTCGTCATCGACGGCTAAGAGGCTAAGGAGGCGACCGAAGATTTGAGAATACCCAACAATCTGGGTGGGGGCGAGGGCAGGTAGCGCTTCTGCGACCGAGCTCCGTTGACCGCGGCGGTTGTGACGGCTCCCAGCAGCCTGCCACGATCCCGATATACAGTCCTTGGGGGGCCAGCTTCAGTGAGCGCGCAGTCCTCCTGGAGCTGTAGGACGCGCTTTGCCCTCTAGAGGTCGCAAGCCGGGGAGCAAGTCCTCCTAAGACCTGCCAGCCCCTACCGCAGCGCAGACGGCCGACTCGCCGCTAGCACCGCCTGCGCAGTCGTAGCTGTGTACTTCCGGGGGAACCTTCCGCACCCGCCGGAACGCCTGCGCTTCGGGGCGTAGCTGCTGGTTCCTGTTTGTGATACCTTTTGTTGCCCTTTTTCTGTTTCGGCACAGTACCATTCTCCCATTCCGAAAGAACAAGAGTACACTTGGAGCAGGGCGCGTTATTTAGATGCTACATTGTGAGAGGGAAATAGATTGGTTGAGATTGTTAGAGCATTAATAATACATTGGAACTGTGGAAAGATAATAGTTACCTAACTGCTAGACTTTGGGTGATAGGTTAGTGTTTGTCACATTTAATGATTTACGTAGACCTATTGTCCACTTTATATTTTACAGAAAAAAATTAGTTTTGAAATGTGTATAGTTAATTGAGTTATTTGTGATGGATAGCATTGTATTTATAGAGGGGTACCGATATAGGGAACAACATCTTGCTCTCTACATATAGCTTAATCTTTTTAAAAAATACCATAAGCATGAAGGTAGGGGTAAACTTCCTGAAAGAATTTTTCTGTTGGATTACAATCAGATTTCATATATGAGGAAAAGCTTTCAAAATTTTCAAAACGGTAGTTTATCTTTCATTTACTTGAAACGTGGGTTGAGTTAGATTTAGGAAAATATTTATTTCCAGAGAAGAGGGTAAAGAAAGGCTACTAGTGCATTGCAGAAATGGAGAGTAGTCCATTGTAAACTTTGGCTTTTCGTGGTCTTTCAGAAAACTTTTTTGTACCTGCCACACATCATTCACTTTATCTCTCAAGTGAAAAAAAAAGCGATTGTTATTCAGACTCACTTGATAATACATAATTTGTTCAGTAATTTTTTTTTAAAGTGAAGTATTTTTTTAAGATTTTATTTATTTATTTTTAGAGAGGGAAGGGAGGGAGAAAGCGAGAGAGAGAAACATCAATGTGTGGGTGCTGGGGGCCATGGCCTGCAACCCAGGCATGTGCCCTGACTGGGAAATTTTGTTCAGTAATATTTTTTACTTTGTAGTCTTTGATGTAGCATTTGGTTTGGGGAAAATAATCTGATTGTCTCCATCCTAAGGATTTTGTTATTAAAGGACAAAAGTAATATCTTTAAGGTAGCTTTATGATTTGAACATTAAAGATGGGTTTAAACTTGGTCTGTCAAAGTGATGTTTTTCAGTACTGTTTCATACTGGTACTTAACAACAGCAAAAGCAGACGTTATGAAGGGGTTACCATACTACTCTCTCGAGCAGCGCTTGAAAGATGGTAATGCTTGAGTGAGTCACAATGGTCCAATAGCTAGTCCTGTGGGGAGGGGGCTGGGAAGAAGTTTGGTGGAGGGGTGTGTTCTGGAAATTTGTTGGTGGTTAATAGTAACATAGTTTTTGGTTTCTGAATACTTACATAAAAGCAGAAAGAGTAATTAGCAACACTTAAAATATATAGAACAATTACAACAAAACCACATAACAGAGTATCCCTACAAACCCCAAAATACGAGGTGGGGACAAACCACCAAGAGCCTTTAGACCCGATTAGTATTGGCATCTTTGCAAGAAGAGGAAAGAAGCAATGGTGCAACATCTGGTGTACCTGAGAACGGAACTCCAGAATATTCACTGAAAGACTGTGAGGGCCAGTGAGATAGCAGTAGCTGTGACTGAGGAGCTTTAATGGTCAGGAGCAGTCTACCTCCTATGAACTTTCAAAACTGACTTGCCAAGGCACCATTCTAAGGCAGAGCGTAGCCTAAGGAGAAACTGCTGGGAGTGGAATAAAATTTTATTAGAAAAGGGACAATAGAGGTAAAAGAAGAAAGTCCAAATAAAAGTGAGGTAGGGTTACAGAGTCAAGAAATCTTAGGAAACAAACCACCAATCAACACGCCCCACCCCCGCCCTGCCAATTTTTATCCTATGCCAGAGCAGCAGAAGAGGGAGCTCTGTGAAGTTAAAGCTTTCCTGAACTCCTTCCCTCTAAAAGTTCAGGAAATTAAATTTACATAAAAATGAGCAACAGAAAAATATCAAGGTTAAATAGCATACAAAGTTATCGTGGGGGGGGGAGGAACTAAATAACATTCCCTACAATTAAAGCTTGTAATAAAAACATGTACACAAAACAGACCAAAACAATAATCTACTATTTCAAAATGAGCAAAAAGGAACTAAGAAAATGCGTAAGACATGAAAGAACAAACTAAAGTGCGAAAATTCACAATAAAGGGACAGAACCTAGGGAAAATTAGACGTAAATAATTATTTCAGAAATGAAGTTTAAAGTAACAGCAAGGCAAGAGCAAGTGAGGCCGTGAGAAAACACAGAAGGTGTAAAGAAGAAATTTTAAAAGATAAAGTTTTAAGAGACAGTCATAAGAAAGATAAATAATAGGGGTTTCTGAAAAAGGAAATCAGAGCAACATAACAATACTTATTTATAAATAAATATAATTTATATATAACTATACAAACAAATTATAAATAAATACATATTTTATATAAATATAAAAATATATTTATAAATAAACATAATTAAAGAAAACCTTCCTGAAATTAAAAAAAAAATTTTGGGAGCTGCATGTTGAAAGAATATAACATGTGCCTAAGAAGTTTGATTCAGATGATCAATGCCAAGACATGATGAAGTTACCGGACTTCAAAGAAAAAGGAGAAAAAAACAAGAAAACTTGAGTTAGAAGAAAAGAACACACGACATAAAAGAAAGTTAGGTTTCCATCACAGTTACGTGCTAGAAAAAACTGGAGTAACATGAAACTGAACTGACTCTTGAGTATAATCTGTAAGCCGATCAGCTGTTCTCAGGGCACAAGAATTCAGGGAATATTGTTTCTTTGAGCACTTCTTTGAGGAGTCTACTAGAGAATGAGCTTCAGACAGAATGGCTAGGGAAGACGACAACACGAGGACCAGTGGTGAACATTAAATATAGTTACTTGCAGAACGAAAAGGCAACAAAAGTTGTCTTGAATTTTAATCGAAAGCATCAATATGAATTTATGACACACATTGCGTGTGTGTAAATTTCCTACCTCTATCCCGCTGTCCATGAACAGTCCTAGAAACAATGATCAATCCAGTAGCAAAATATACCCTTAGTGCCCAGGTTATGGTCTTGAAATACTTTACTCATTAAGAGAAATTGGAATTTCTTGGAGAAATGACAGATTCTAGGCCAGACGGGAAGTTTTCTAGATGGTCCTGGAAACTCTTGTCATACCATATAGCAAAGATGCTACCAAAAACTGCTAGAGACATGTCAAAGGATTTGAAGAGACAACTGGAAGAGGCTTGCAGTGTCCCCAAGAGGTACAATTTGAGCCTCAATAATAATAATCCAGGGTATTAAAACCCATCAAATATGCTTAAATCCTTGAGTTCAGATACTTTAAGAAAAACGGTCCCCCTTCCAAAGGTGATAGGGGCTATTCCTAATCTTGAAAACTGATTAAAGGTAAGAAAGCATTTTGTTCTACCTTTCTTGTACCCCTGGGTAACCAAATAGTAAAATGGTCTCTTTATGAAAATATTCTAGTTGATAAAAAGAAATGATAGGATATTACCATTTTGCAACCTCAAATAAATTGATAAAAATAGGCATTAAGTATCAATGGCTGCCAATATTAGAAAAAAAGAATGTGAGGTAACCAAACTAGAAAGCTTACCTCTATTTTTATTTCAGAGAATTCTTTACATCGATAATGTATGCAAGACTTATATTGGTGTTTGGATGTGTAAACTACACACCTAGAACTCTTCAATAATTAAGTCAATTGAGTCTTCCAGTAGTATGGTAGAAATATATTATGGCAATATAAAATTAGTTTTTTCATAAATCTGTGTTGAATGTAAAGCTTATATATAATAGGCTTGAAGAATACGAAGAAATACAGTAATAGTTTATGCTAGTGTTATATTAGCATAGCCATATGTCTTGTGCATTGAAGGGCTAGGAGTGAGGAAGGAGTTAAGTAATAATAATAACAATGATTGCAACAACAAAGCAAAGCAAACAAAACAGTGGCCCCTTTGAGAAAAACACACTTTTCTTAGAGTTGAGGAAAGTAACCTAGACAAGACTGTGGCTATTACAAAGTACAAAAGGAAAACAAAATCCAAGAATACACATGTACTGTATGAGTTCTGCCTGGAGAGAATCCAGCCATTGTTAATACTACAGCAAAAGTTGGCGCGAGATCAATGTACCTGGGCAGCCAAGGAGAGTGGACTGGAATGCACGTGCATGAATAATGATGACCTCACTGTACTAGTCAGTGGGAATGGTAGACACCTTTGAGTGAGCAGGTGGGCTGTGTGGCCGTCACATTCACAATGACTAAGTGAGCAGAGCAACAAATCTGCATCAAATTTCTCATTAACCTTGAACATTCCTCCATGGAAACTATTCAGATGATTCGGAAGGTCACGCCTCTGCGCAACTGGTGATTGGCAGCTTCATCATGACAATGCACCTGCTCATGCATCACATCTCATGCAGAGTTTTTTGGCAAAACATCAAATCACTCAGGTGACTCAGCCCCCTTACTGTCCAGATGTGCCCTTCGACTTCTGGCTTTTCTGAAAACTAAAATCACGTTTGAAAGGAAGAGATTCCAGACCATTGATGAGATTCAGGGAAACATGTCAGGGCAGGTGATGGCTGTGTGAGGACCCAAGGTGCCTATTTTGAAGGGGGCTGAGACATCATTGTTCTGTGTACAACATTTCTTGTACCTTTTATCTTCTTCAATAAATGTCTGTATTTTTCATAGTACATGGCTGTATACCTTCTGAACAGGCCTTGTATACTTAATCAATGTCCTAATAATGGGTGTGGATGGTGAAGAAGAATAAAACCTCTGACCAGCAACATTTATTATTCTAGAAAACAGCAAGATTGCCCTCGCGTACTGCAGTCCAACTTCCACTAAGGTTGTTGGTAATGTAAAACTAGTATCTTTCCAGTGTCACCTGCTTTTTCCCACTTATCCCTATGCTATGGTTCCCTAACCTGCTCTTTTCTCAAATACGTGGATTTCATGCTTCTGCCTTAATTCCTGTAGTTCCTGCTGGAAAGACCTTTTCTTCTGTATCTGGTAGACGACACCTTCTTTCCAGTCTCAAGGAAGCCTTTGACTCCTTCATACTTTATCAGTCCATGCTTTACATAGAAAAAGATACATGGTATTGTTGCTGTTGCTTTTTCTGTATTCTCTCACTTTATTATACCTAAGGGCAGGGACTGTTTAAATAGTTCTTGTGTGGTTCATTTCTTTCATAGTGCCTGGCAGATAGCAGTTGTTCAGTTAATGTTTGCTGACACAATGAATGAGTAATAAAGATAAAAGTAGAGATTAAGTTCTAATGAGGAACGTATACAGGGCGGGGCAAAAGTAGGTTTAATTGTTCATATGGAAAATAATACAATAATTAATAAAAAAATAATACAATAATAAAGTGTGTTTTGTGTACTCAGAACTGTAAACCTACTTTTGCCCCACCCTGAATAACTGCTGAAAATGTAACCTTTACAAACCAAAGGTCATGTAATTACAATTATAAACTCTTAGAGCATAGGCGGTTCTCTTTGTGATTACAATTTAATATGGTGCTGTTATAATAGGTAAGATTTGTTAATCACGTGCCATGTACTAAACACTTTTAAGTGTTTTATATGCATTCGCTTATTTAGTCATAACAGTCCTAGAATTATCTCCCTTTTGTAGCTGAGAAAACTTGAGTCACAACGATTGACTTTACTCCACAGCTAGTAAAGTAAGTGTTGGAGCTGAATTTGAAACTAAGCAAAATTGCTCCAGAGTAGTGTTTCTCAACCTTTCTCCTATTACTGTCCCTCCTCCAGGACAACGCGACTTGCTTTTTTCTTACTCCCCTTCTCCCATGGAAGTTTAATACCACAGCTGTACTGTCTGTCTGTTTCTGTACCATGGCACTTTATTATGTGCCCCCTCCCCAACAATTTGGGCACCTTCAGGAGCCATATCGTTTCTGTTGATAATGTGTACTCTAGAGCCTGTACTTTAAAAAAAGATAGTGGTAAAATATACATCACAGGAATTTGCCTTCTTAACCATTTAAGTTCAGCAGTGTGAAGCGCATTCACCATGTTGTGCTAGAGCCTGTACTTTATTACCGGTCTTCTATGCTTTTGCTAAAAATTGCTTTTTGACTATGTAAACATAATTTTTCAAATTACACAGAACACAAGCTGGCATTTGTATTTTAAAGTATTGCTCTTGTGTAGGGAGCCTTTCTGTTTTATCCTTTGTTGTGTTCACTACGCTACTTACTGTATTTTCTAGCTCATTGCATAATGTGTGACACATAATCGATCTTCGGTAAATATTTATTGAATGAATGAATTTTTAACTACAGCGTATTATGTAATCTGTAAAACAAATAGTATGTATATAAAGCATTGTGTATTAAAAGTTTATTAAAATATGTAGGGGATATTAGTATGTCTTAAAAGAATATATTAAAAATGAAATGAAGCAACAAAACTTTGGGGTTGTTGAAGATAAATACTGTTAAAGAACTAGAGAAAAGTAATTGTTAACAGCCTTTTTAAACAAACAGATACTGTCTTTAGGTAGAAAGGCAATGAGCAGGATAAAAGGCACCAGTAGAACACAAGTTACAATAGCGAAGAGAGACTAGTGCTTGAGAAAATCAGATGCTGAGGTGCCAGCCCGGCGCTCAGTCACTGGTGAAGGCGGCGTGAGCGCACTTACACGCGAGCGGCGAAGGCCGCGTGTGCCGTCCCGTGCCGGAAAAGGAGGCTTTATCTGTTCGTTAACTTATTCACTAAGTTGTTTTATGTACTGCTTTGTGTCAGGCACTGTGCCAAGAGTTCTGAATAGGACCGAATCAGAGACCTTTCTTTGAGAAAGGACAGACATTACATTTAAGTGTTCAGCAAAAATGTGTAGAGCACCTAATACATGTATGCCTGGGGTTCATGCACTTATTGGGAACACAAAAACAAATACAATGTAACATAAAGAAAGTATCATCATCTCTTGGGTGAGGAAGGGAAAGCTTCCAGACAAAGATACTTCAGCTGGATCTTAAAAGCTGAATCAGTCTGTAAGATCAGTGAACAGAGGAGCAAGTAGGAAAGAAAAGATTCTGGAAGTAGGAACATCTGTAAAGTCACAGAGATTTGAAACAGCCTAGCATGTTTACAGCTCTATAATTTACTGTAGTTACTTGTAGGATATATGTGGAAAAGGGAAGAATTTGGTGGGAAAGATAGCACCCAAATCATACAGGACATTTTATGGTATTAAGGGTTTGTAGTATAGTATTGGTTTAAGTAAGCAGACAATATGATCACATTATGTTTTACATTGTGAGGGAGAAAACTGGAGGCAAACAGTCCAGTTGGAAAACAGGCAGGGAATTAGGATGGAGAAAAAGATGAGATTGCCTGAAACAATGGGAAAGGATAGGAGGGTCAAATGGTAGAAACATTTTGGATGTTAAATTAAAAAAAAAAAAAGCCTCAGTGACTAATTAGATATGGAGTTGAGGGGGACAGCGGAGTCTAAGATAACACTGAAATTTCTATTACAGTTTCTAGTTACCGCAGAACAGTATTCAACTCCGTGTTCTCGTTTTCTTGACTGCACGGGCCCATCATTACTTAACCATTCTGTATCTTCCTTATGAATCTGAAATTTAAGAGAATTTAAAAACTTTTTCAAAAAAGAAAATTACAGTTAAATTACAAAGGTAAGATGCTCATTATGTACAAATTCATATAGTACAGAAAGATGTGAAAGGTGTTAAGTAGTCTGGCAGGGTCTCCAGTGTGCAGCCCACGGGCTGCATGCAGCCCAGGATGGCTGTGGATGTGGCCCAGTACAAAACCATAAATTTACTCAAAACAGTATGAGATATATTTTTGTTTTTGTTAGTGTTTTTGCATTTAATGTATGGCCCAAGACAACTCATTTTCTTCTAGTGTGGCCCAGAGATGCCAAAAGATTGAACAGCCCTGGCAGAGGAAAGTAAAAAGCAACTGAAACTCTATCATCCAGATTAAGTACCAGTAACATCTTGTTTCTGTATTCTCCTAACTTCTCTCTGCTAATACATATATAGATATTTTCTCCAAAGGGCACAATAATATACCTGCTATTGTATAACCTGCTTTTGTCACTTGGCCACGAGTATTATACACATGCCATGCCAAATATAAATCTGTATTATAATTTGTAATTGTGCACTATACCATTGTATGGACATTCCATCATCGTTTTCTATGAGGACTTACAATTGTATATTTTCTATCTTTACTGAACAGTACTGACAAGAATATTCTTGTACTTATATCTTTATGCAAATTTATGATTGTTTCCTAGAATAAATTTTCTTTTTTACATTTTAAAAATATTTATTTTTAGTTATATTTTATTGTTTATGCTATTACTGTTGTCCCAAATGTTTCCCCTTTGCTGCCCTCCACACTCAGCACCCCTCATTCCCTCAAGCAGTCCCCACACCATTGTCATGTCCGTGGGTCATGTGTGTAATTTCTTTGGCTACTCCATTTCCTGTACTGTATTTTATATCCCCATGGCTATTCTGTAATTACCTATCTGTACTTCTTAATCCCCTCACCTCTTCACCCATTTCCCTAAACCCTTTTCCCATCTGGCAGCCATTAAAATGTTCTCCATATCCATGATTCTGTCTCTGTTCTTGTTTGCTTAGTTTGTTTTTTAGATTTTATTGTTGTTAGATAGGTATTTATAGCCACTTACTGTTTAGAGATCTTTTTTTACTTAAATAAGTCCATTTAACATTTTACATAATAATAGTTTGGTGATGATGAACTCCTTTAGCATTTTCTTGTCTGGGAAGCTCTTTATCTGCCCTTCAATTCTACGTCATAGCAGTCTTGGCTGTAGGTCTCTGCTTTTCATGATATTTTTTCATTAATATTTCTTCAGAAATCAGCTGACAGTCTTATGGTAACTCCTTGGAGGCAACTAATTGCTTTTCTCTTGCTGCTTTTAAAATTCTCTCTTTGTCTTCAGCCTTTGGCATGTTAATTATGATGTGTCTTGGGGTGGGCCTCTTTGCATCCATCTTGTTTGCGCCTCTCTGTGCTTCCTGGACTTGCATGTCTGTTTCCTTCACCAAATTAGGGAAGTTTTCTTTCATTATTTTTTCAAATAGATTTCCAATTTTCTTGCTCTTTCCTTCTGGTATGCCTGTGATGTGAATGTTGGATCTCTTGAAGTTGTCCCAGAGATTGTTTCCACTATCCTTTTTTTTTTTTGGTTTCTTATTTCTTCTTGTTCTGCATGGTTGTTTCTTGCTTCCTCATGTTCCAAATCATTGCTTTGATTCTCGGCTTCTTCTCCTCTACTGTTGTTTCCCTGTAAGTTGTTCTTTATTTCAATTAGTGTATGCTTTGTTTCTGACTGGACCTTTTTTTATGCAACTGAGGTTCCCATTAAGTTCCTTGAGCATCCCTATAAACCAGTGTTTTGAACTCTGCATCTGATAGATTGCTTACCTCCGTTTTGTTTAGCTCTTTTTCTGGAGTTTTGATCTGTTTTGTCATTTGGGTCATGTTTCTTTGTTTCCTCATTTTAGCAGCCTCCCTGTGTTTGTTTCTGTGTATTAGGTAGAGCTGCTTTGACTCTGTCTTGGTAGTGTGGCCTAATGTTGTACATGTCCTGTGGGGTCCAGTAGCACAGCTCCCCTGTCACCTAAGCTGGGTACTTAAGGGGTGCCCTACTTGTGGGCTGAGTACATCCTGCTTTTGTAGTTGAGTCTTGTTGCTATTAGCAGGTTAATGGGAAGAATTTACCCAGGCCAATCAACTGCAACGACTGGCTGTGACTACTGACCACCACCAATCTCTGCCTTCTGTGGAAGCTCAACTGTGCGGGGCTGGTGCTCCAACGTGGTCTATAGCTGACCACTCAGTGCACAGACCCTGTGGTTTCCCAGGTAATACAGGCCAAGGTTAGCCCCTATCTGTGTTTTTCTTCTGGCCACCCTTCCTGAGCTATAAGGCAATATGAGTTGGCTGCTACTTGTGCTGGGCTTGGATTCCCAGGCAAAGCCAAGCTGTGAATCTAGGCTGGTTGCTGCTCAGTGTTGCATCTGTGGCCACTTAGCAAGAGGTATGGGGGCTGGGAACTGACCTAGACTGGCTGTTGCTTGTTTGAAAGGTTGTAGGAAGTTGTTAGCATGAGCCAAGCTAGCCATTCATATGGAAAAGCAGCTTGGGCGGGCCCATAAGTTGGATGGGACAGAATCTCTGTGGATCTGGTTGGGGTTAGCAGTGTTAGCCAGGTTGGTGGAGTCTCAAAGGTGGCACCAACCTGACAGCTCTGTGAGGGAGGGTTCATAAAATGGACAGTGGCCTCTGCCCGCCTTTGTGTCTGAAAGAAAGCTGTACTCCAGCTCTTGCCTTAATGCCAGATGCTTCAATTCCTCCCTGTATGCCACTGGTGACTTTCAAGCTGCTACTCTGGTGCTGGAGCTCAGAGGGAGTGAGTCTGAGTAAGTCTGTGTGTAGGTTCATTAAGAGGAACTGCTTGGGACTCCAGAAGTTTCTTCCACCAACTCTCACTGCTGGTTTTGCAGCCAGGAATTATGGGGACTTTCTTCCTGACATTGGAACCCTGGGCTGGGATCCCTGGTTTGGAGCTGGGACTCCTGGATCACAAGATACCTCTCCCGAATATTTATCCTCCACTCAGTGGATGTGGGACTAGCCTGCTTCTCGTCTCCACCCCTCCTGTGAGTCTGGATAAATGTGGTTTCTTTTATTTTGTAGTTGTGAAAGTTCCATTCAACCTCATTTTTGACAGTTGGGAATGATGGTGGTTCTGTATTTTAGTTGTAATTTTGATGTGGTTGTATGAGGAGGTGGGCCGTGTTTATCTACGTCGCCATCATGACTGGACAAGGATAAACTTTCAGTATTAGAAATCCTGGGTCAAAGATGTATGTACTTCAAATTTTGATAAATACTTTCATATTAGTTATATCAATTTATAATTCCCATTACAGACTGCTGGGTGTAAATGCCATCTCTTTTCTAGCTCTGTGATATTCCTCTTCTGTAAAATGGGGGATATAAATATTTCTCTTTTAAGGTTGATATAATTGAGAGAATAAATATATAAATGTTCTAATAAATTCTTGATAAATGGCAGCTGTTGCTTTTTTTTTTTTTTAAGATTTGTTATTGTTTTAGAATGGAAGGGAGGGAGAAAGATGAGGAGAGAAACACTGAAATGTGAGAAACACCTACCAGTGAGAGAAACACTGGTTGGTTGCCTCTTGCATGCCCTGAACTGGGGACCTGGCCCTCAACCCAAGCATGTGCCCTGACCAGGAACCAAACTGGTGACCTTCAGTTTGCAGGACAACCCTCAAGCCACTGAGCCAAACCAGTCAGGGCTAGCTATTGTTTTTAATAACATAGGAAATACGTATTTTCCCCAAACTTTAGCAATAATGAGCAACATTAATCTTTATCATCTTTGCTAACACAAAGGGGAAAATATGCCATTTTATGATATTTGGGGATGTTGAACATCTTTTCATATATTTATTAGAATTTTATGTTACTTTTTAAAAATTACTTTGTATTGTCCGTGCTTGCTTTCAAAATTTGCTCTTTTTTCATATTTGAGAATTTGTGTGTATTAGGAATGTTCACTTTGTCCTAATATGCAAGCTTTTCCCTGCATTTTGTCATATTCAGTTAAACTTATTTATGGCTCTTTTTTTAACCATATAGATTTAAAAAATATATTTTTAAATAGCCAACACCACCATTTGGTTTATGATTTCTGGCTTTCCCCACCCTGTTATATATTTGATAAATATATAAACATTACCTAAATGTTTATATATAATTTTTTACCTACATTTCTCAAAATTTCTAATCCTTATGGAATTATTTCATTATAAAATGAGATAGCTTTGTTTCCAATATTATAGCTAGGTGCCCTATTCCTTTCTTTCACTGATTTGAAATGTATCTTATATACTATATTTCGGTATACACTTAGACTACTTCTAAACTGTGTGGTTCAGTCAAAATGTAGTTTATGTTTTTCAAAGATACTGTTTATTTATTTTTAGAGAGGAAGGGAGGGAGAAAGAGAGGTAGAAAAACATCTATGCGTGCAAGAAACAGGATCAGTTGCCTCTCACGTACCTCCATATGGGACCTGGCCCACAACCCAGGCGTGTGCCCTGACCAGGAATCCACCAGAGGCCTTTTAGTTTTCAGGCCAGCACTCAATCCGCTGAGCCACACCAGCCAGGGAGGGCTATTTTATAATTTTTAATGTATAGGACAGATGTTTCTTCATTATTCTTTTTAATATTCTTTGTTTATTCTCCTAGGGAAACTTTGTAATCATAAATATCCCCACTGTTTTTTTTAAAAAAAGATCCCATTTATATTTTGATTGAGGGTTTTCAGATTTCTTGAAATGAACAGTAAATCTGAATTTATTTTTAAAATCTCATGATTACAATTGTCATTTCAGTTGAGTCTGTTATTCAGTAAGGGCATTTAAAATTTGTGGTACTTAGTACAAATGGGTGTTTTATGGAAAGATTTTTATAGTGTTTATTGATTCAGAGGCCAACAGATTTTACCATCCCAAAGTTCAAAGGCATGCCATTTTCTCAATAATAGGAAAATGTATTGTTACCTGTACATATGGTAAAACCTGAATAATTGTTTCAAAAATGGTTCTCTTTAAGTTTGTATAAGGACTGTGTATTATGTTTGAAAATTCAAAATATTTTTCTTTAATAAATATGTAAGGCAGACTATAAAAATTCTTTAATTATACTAGATAATGTACCTATTAAGCTGTGTCCATTTAAATTCCTGGTTAATGTACATTTGTTTCAGGAGTGTTTCCCTTACTTGCTCACATTTAAGCAGAGAAAAAATAAATGAGACCCAGAACCTTGAAGATCTTTTATTAAAAGTAGCCACTTGTTGGTCAAGGTTTAGAAATTATAATTCACATAAGAAATCAGTTTTCAGAATTTCCTAAATTACCTGGCATAATATAAGTTTTTAAAATGAATGTAACCAAATCAGTGACTGTTTCAGTGAAACCAAATATACAATAAGGCTTTAGATCATTAGTAAAACCTTTTAATGACTATGTACATGCAGTTTTTTGATATGTGGGCATTATTTATCCATTTATAGAGAAAATTGAGGCTTTGAGAGTTAATGTAAAGTGGTAGGAGAAAAAGAAACTAATATTCTGATGCCAAATGAACCAAGTACTTTTTTTTTGGTGTTTTCCTGGGGTTTTGGTGTTTCCTTATTTTGAATAAATAGATAATTTCCTACAGCAACTTTAGTCAAGCAGTTGCTTCAGTATGTATGTAACCATGTAAAATGTCTCCGTCTTACTAGTTCTTCCTGTTTTTTACTTTACTTTATTCAAATATGGTTGTTCACTCAGTTTTTATATAATGAGAATGCCTCAGCATTCTCATTATATATTATATTATTATTTTTATAATTCTGCGCTTTATGAGCTGCTTTGCCCAGCTTCTTAGATATCTGTGATTGATTATAATAATGATCTGAATCATCTCTTTGTTTTTTAGATTCCTGAATTTGACAACCTGTACCTGGACATGAATGGAATTATACATCAGTGTTCGCATCCTAATGATGATGATGTTCACTTCAGAATTTCAGATGATAAAATCTTTACTGATATTTTTCACTACTTAGAAGTGTTGTTTCGCATTATTAAACCTAGAAAAGTGTTTTTTATGGCTGTTGATGGTGTGGCTCCTCGAGCAAAAATGAATCAGCAGCGTGGAAGGCGATTTAGGTAAAACATGGCTTCATTTTAGAATACTGTTGGATTAATGAAATATGTTATTGTAGTGATAACTGACTTAGCACAATGCATCTTCTGTAATGTTTCTTTTCTGCTTAAATTTCCCAGAAATGGAAATATACTTAAAATGTAACATTTTATCAACTAAGTAAAACCAATGAGTAATGCAAGTGAGGTGACACTCCTCAAAGCCTGTGTTGGGTTGTATGAAGTTACTCTGTTTCTCTGTCATGTCAGCATTCAAACCTCTGGAGAAGTTTTGTAAGTTTATTTGAGCCAAACTGATAGTAATTGCTGGGAATGAATAGAGATAATGCTCCAAAAAATGGCAGTTTAACACCTTATTTTATGCATTACAATCAAAAGAGGAAGTGTATGTGGGTTCCATGAAATCCACTGGTGATAGATTAAGGAGGCAGGAGGAAGCAAACTGAGGAAACCTCTGGGATCGGATAAAAAGTAAAATGATAGATACATCTATTACATAAGTGGGTACAGGATAGTTAACATGATACCAATAACAGAGAGGATTTGTGGTCTCCCCCTTGTGCAGTGCCTGAACTTTGAGGGGTCCAGAAAAAGGAAATATGACATTCCAGGGGTATGTTATCCTAGATGCTAAAAGACAACAAGATAGCCTTGTTAGGGTGGTCAGTGATGTGGGCTGTGAAAGAATTCACAAAGAGAAGAAGGTGCAGAGAGTAAAAAGTTTTTATTTTTACTTTCCTGTGAGAGGGAAAGGGCTAGGCGCAGAAAAATGTACTAGCCCTGAGGAGTTACAGGAGTGTCCAACCTTTTGGCATCTGGGCCATGTTGGAAGAAGAGTTGTCTCGGACCACACATTAAATACACAAACACTAACAAAAACTGATGAGCGAAAAAAGTTTTAAGTAAACTTACGATTCTGTGTTGGGTCACATTCATCTTGGGCAGCAAGTGGCCCGTGGGTCACCGGTTGGACACCCCTAGTAGGGCTTTGGACTTTTGTCAAATAATGGGGTAGTTGTAGAGCAGGATATTTCACAGTTCGGCTGCAGTTTGTTTCGAAGTTACTTTGAGTGCAGGGTTTGGTTTGAGTTTTGTGGTCTCGTATGTTCTGTTTTATAAGCTCCCAGTTCCCTAGAGCCTCTGCACCTTCAGGGAGCTTCCAGTAGTTTTCTAGTCCTGAGGATAAAGGCTCATAAGACAATTAGGGTCAGTCGTGCTTTATGGTGTCCAGCCAGCTGTGGGAGAGAGGGTCTGAGAAAGTTGCTTTTGTTCTAGTGAGGCTCAGATAAAGGGGAGGTAAAGAGTGACCTTTGTCAGGGAAAAATTACCAGCCTGGGACACGACTGCCTGCCTGTGCACTGCTTTTAGTTAGAATGTTTTAATTTCAGACCATCAGATGTGGTTACTTTAGGTCTCTGAGTTTGTGAGGCTGCCGTGCAGTCCTCCCCTGAGCTTGGCAGGTTTTGCATGTGGCCCCTTTTCTTCCACAGCCGCAAATTTTTCAAACATCTCGTGATAATTTGCAAATGGTAGAAGTAGAGAAAGCTTCTATAGTAGTATGACTTGATTTAGGAAATTGCAGAATGAACTGATTGTTTTAATCAGAATATCATTGACATTTTACTTTAGTTCTACATTTATTGAATGCCCAGTTTCTGGGCTAGATGCTGACTCAGCATGAGTACAGGGCAAGTGAGACTAGAAGGTGACTGTGGAGTATGAGAAGAGATTTGAGTTGGGACACTTGATGTACAGGGTGAGGCAAAAGTAGGTTTATAGTTGTGAGTACACGAAAGTTTATTCTTGTATTAGTTTTTATTACTGTATTATTTTCCATACAAACAACTGTACACCTTCTTTTGTCGCACCCTGTATTATCAGCCCTATGAGTTGGGCATTTGAAGTAAACAGATGAGAAGAGGTTGTACACACAGGGTATTAAAGTCAAAATTCTGGACATGTGAAATATTTCAGAATAACAATAAGAGCATGTTGTGTACTTGGTTATGAGTAGCAGAAGTTAAGAGGGTTATTAGAATTGAAGGAGAGAAATTCTGAGTTTCAGCATATTTGATGGGTTTTGCAAATAAATCCTTTCACCACAGTGGCGTGTAAAGTAGTGGGAAGGGCACCTGTGAATCAAATGTGGAAGTCATCAAGGAACCTGAGAGTACCTTGGAGGCTAGCAGTGAGAACGGGAGGAGGATGGTCAAAAGTTCTGATGTAGCCCTGGCTGGTGTAGCTCAGTGGATTGAGCGCGGGCTGCGAACCAGGCATCGCAGGTTCGATTCCCAGTCAGGGCACATGCCTAGGTTGCAGGCCATGTCCCCCAGCAACCGCACATTGATGTTTCTCTCTCTCCCTCTCCCTTCCCTCTCTAAAAATAAATAAATAAAATCTTTAAAAAAAAAAAAAAGTTCTGATGTAAATATCAGAAGAGCCCTGTCCAGGCAAAAGCTCAGTTGCAAAGTGATGCCAGGTTTGTGGGTTCAATCCCCAGTCAGGGCACAGGCATAAATAAGTGGAACAGCAAATTGATACCTCCCTCTCTCTCTCTCTCTCTCTCTCTTTCTCTCTCTCTCTGTCTCTCCCCCACCCACTTCTTTCTCAAACCAATAATTTAAAAAATTTTAAAATTAAATTAAGTACCAAAAGAGAAAAGATACTGAATATTAGAACCTCTGTAAAATCTTTGAAGAAAACGTCCATCTCTTATTAAAATTTAGATTCTCAAGTACTACCCAAGGCTTATTTAACTTAAATCTAAAAATTGAGTCCTGGAAACTGTTTTTACCAGACTCCTCTGGTATTTATTAAACTAGTTATCAGGAGCTACTGGGCTAGAAAATCTAGTATTGAGAAAAGATTATACAAGTAAGCCCATTGTGTAAGTCAGAATTTAGTTACAAGTAATAGAAACCTACGAATTTTAGGCAGAAAAGTTTATAGTAGTGAGAGTTAAGTGCACATAAAAATTGTTGTAAGAGCCCTGGCTTGTATGGCTCAGTTGGTTGGAACATTGTCCCACAGACCAAAGAGTCATGGGTTCAATGCCTGGTCTGGGCACATACCTAGGTTGTGGGTTCGATCGCCAGTCACGGTATGTATGAGAAGGCGCCAGATGATGTTTCACTCCCTTTCTTCCACTCTCTAAAATCAATAAACATATCCTCTGGTAAGAATTTAAAAAAGAAAACAAAACAAAAAAAAAGAAGGACTTCCAGAACACACCATACAATTGGCTAACTGATAGGTGGCACTGCTACTACCATTTTCAAGAAGGTGGAGTTCAGAGGTCCCCACCAGAACAGGTGGTTCTTGGAACCTGTTCCTTTAGCTGTGATTCAGAGATCAGCAAACTGACACCTGAGCTCTTGACTCCAATAATACATCACTTTAGTTAAAATCAGCAACCAAGAGGCTAACACTGCATCTGTATTTGTTAGCTCCACCTGTAACGGAATAACAGGTGCCCTGCATGGTGCTCTCAGCACTTACAAAGTTGCTGAATTTTGAGATCTCTTTTTCCGTTGATGAAACACCTCCCTACCCCAAACACATACACACACAACTCCAGTGCCTCAACTGTCATGCAGACTTTACCACACTTCTGCCTTCCAAACCTTTTTGGAGGCATCTGACTGACAAAATCTAAGTTATATCCGGAAACTTAGTTGTGGGAAAGTCCAAGAGTGAAATTTTTTTTTTAAGCTTTCCAACCTCTCCAGTACATGAAGACAAACTGGGAATGGAATGGATTCTGGGGGCCAATTCACTGTTACCACTGCAAGCATTCACTAAGTGCTGTGCTGGCATTGAGTGCTCCAGTCCTCCAGTCCTCCAGTTAGCTTTTTCTCATTCTCCACAGTGACTGTTCCTCCATTCATAATCTTTCCACATCTCTTACGCATTTTAAAATCTGTCATCTGGCTTTCGTCCCTGCCATTCCACTGAAGCCTAACAAGATTACAAATAAACTAAATCTAAAGATTAATTCTGAATTATATTACTTCATTTATCTGTGGTGTTTTAACAAAGTTAACCTTTATTTCTTGAACTTCCTTTCCTTGAACCTCATGTAACCGCACACTCTCTGACTGCACCTTGTTAGTATCCTTGTTGTCCTTTCTCCCTCTGCATTTTCTTAAATGTTGATGTTTTTAAGGTTCTTTTCTGGATCCTAACTGACCATATCCAATAACATCAATTACTGCGTCAATTCTGATGACTCCCAAATTTTTCTTTCTGGTAGATAAGTCTCTCCAGAGCTCCGTGTATATCCAAATGCCTGCTAAGTGTCTTTTTTTGGATACCACAGAAATATTTCAGGCTTAACGTGTTCAGAACTGATCTCATCTTTGCCTCAAAACTGTCTTCTGTTTTGTCTGTTTCAGTAGATGACAATGCCATGCATATAGCTGCTCAACTTAAAAGTCCAAGAGTAATTTGACTTCTGCCTCTTCCTCATTTCTCTATATTCAGTCTCTTAAAAATTGTCATATCTAGGCCCTGGTTAGGTAAATTGGTTAGAGCATCATCCTGCTACTCCAAGGTTGTGGGTTTAGTCTCTGGTCAGGGCACATACAAGAAGCAACCAATGAATGCATAAATAAGAGGAACAACAAACTGATGTTTCTTTCTCTCTTTCTGTCTCTCCCCTTCTTCTTTCTCAAATCATTTTAAAAAATTGTGATAACTATTTACTTATTTTCATTTTTACAGCTACTATTTCAGCCAAGGCCACCATAATCTATGACCAAGATTACTCTAATAGTATTACCTTGTCCCTTTCTCAGACTTTCTGTTGTAACCACAATAAATATTATGGCTATTTAATTTTTCTTTTTTGTTATATCCCAAGAACTGTCACTTAGTAACAAGAAGGAAGGGGAGAAGAGAAGAAAGATTGATTTTTATTGGAGAGATTACAAATGAGTTGATAACTTCAGAGTTTTTGTTACATTGAAGAGGTTGGTGAGAGAGGTGCAATATAAAAAAAGGTTTGTTTATCACAGAAATAGAATTCCACAGGGCACAGTAACAAGGCTGTTTTTAAATGTACACAAATCAGAGCTTCTAACTTGTATGTCTCTTAGCATGCTGGTATGCCACAAGTGGGTTACAGGGGAAACTGGGTAGTAATGGAGGTGCTTCTTTTTAAACCTGCATCCGTCTGACTCTGAAACTCATGTTCTTCCTGGTAAATCTAATTGCTGTAAAAATGAGAGGATTTTACCAACTGATGCCATTAATGTTATTAAGCTTTTACTTTAAATGTTTTTATGAAGAAACCTAAAGGTATACATTATAATTTTATAACTATTTTTCTGTACTATTCTTAGAGATCAGGTTAAGAATGTACTTATTGTTTGATTATTAAAAGTGCATAGAGGGTGGGGCAAAAGTAGGTTAACAGTTTGTATGGAAAATTATACAGTAGTAATAATAATAGAAGAATAAACTCTGTTTCACATACAACCATGAAACTTTCTCCCCATTTTGTAGAATGAAAGTTAAAGCTACACTTTTGAGCTTGATTTTAGAATCAATTTGCTTTATACGTATGATAAGAAAGAATTACTTTATAACTATTTGTAATGTTCTGTCAGTTTTATATTGTTCTACTTCTATAGCCCTTATCTGAAAATCTCAGTTCTTTAAATAAATTAAAAAAACAGTACTGAGGCTCATCTTTATCCATTAGAATTTATTTCAAAACTTCTTTTGAACCTTAAAATTGATAGGTTGGTATTTTAGTTATAAAAGCACCTAAATAACAGTTTACTTTGTATAAAGATCTCTATTTTGTCCCAGAAACTCTAAGATATTTTACCCTTTATCCTTTAAGGTCAGCAAAGGAGGCAGAAGACAAAATAAAAAAGGCAATAGAAAAAGGAGAAACTCTGCCTGCAGAGGCCAGATTTGATTCGAACTGTATTACACCAGGTAAATTCACTGAGAAAAAAATTCTAAGAGATTAAAAATGGAAATTTTAATTCTTTTCAAATGTATTTTTCAAATGTATTCAAATACATTCTTTTCAAATGTATTTTTTATTTACTAGTCTCTATCTGTTTTGTCCTTAGGATTCCATTTGCTTTATTTTCTTCAGTTTTGTCTCCCCACGAGATAGCTTTGTTGCCTTGGTCATAAGTGCTCCTGTGAAGACCCAGTGTAGGGAGTTACACAGTTGACGAGAGCAACTAGAGTGGACTCTTCCAGACGCACAGCATTTCAGACCTAAAGGAACTTACACGATTCCTCCTAATGTCACCATTTATTTATTTTTAACGGAGTCAGAATTTTCTTTTATTTTTTAGTTTGTTCTTTATGTTTTTAATTATATTTATTGGTTATGCTAGTATTCCCCTTTTGCCGCCCTACCCAGCACCTGCACTCCCTCAGGCAACCCTCCCACCGTTGTTCATGTCCATGGGTCATGCATATAAGTTCTTTGGCTGCTCTATTTCCTGTACTGTACTTTACATCCCCCTGGCTATTCTGTAACTACCTATTTGTACTTCTTAATCCCCTCACCTCTTCACCCAGTCCCCCAAATACCCAGCCCATCTAGCAACCATCAAAACTCCATATCCGTGATTCTGTCTCTGTTCTTGTTTGCTTAGTTTGATTTTTAGATTCAATTGTTGATAGGTATGTATTTATTGCCATTTTATTGTTAATAGTTTTGATCTTTTTCTTAAATAAGTCCCTTTAATATTTCATATAATAATGGTTTGGTGATGATGAACTCCATTAGCTTTTTCTTGTCTGGGAAGATCTGTATCTACCCTTCAGTTCTAAATGATAGCTTTGTTGGGTAGAGCATTGGCTGTAGGTCCTGGCTTTTTCCCTTGCTGCTTTTAAGATTCTCTCTTTATCTTTAACCTTTAGCATTTTAACTGTGATGTGTCTTGGAGTGGGCCTCTTTGCATCATCTTTTTTGGGACTCTCTGTGCTTCCAGGACTTGCATATCTATTTCCTTCACCAGATTAGGGAAGTTTTCTTTATTATTTTTTCAAATAGATTTCCAATTGCCAATTGCTTGCTCTATCTCTTCTGCCACTCCTGGCTGTTGCTTGTTTGAGAGGATTTAGGAAACTGAAGCATGGGCCAAGACCAGCCATTCATATGGAAAAGCAGCTTGGGTGGGTCCATAAATTGGGTGGGACACAGTTTCTGCGTATATCCTGGTTGGGCTATACAGAGTACTTGGGTTGATGGAGACTCAGATATGGCACCAGTCTGCTGGCTCTCTGACTCTGTGGGGAGGGTTCATAAAAGGGACAATGACCTCTGCCCACCTTTGTACCTGGGAGAAAACTTCCCTCCAGCTCTTGGCTTGATGCCAGACACTTCATTTCCTCTTTGTATGCCACTTGGTGTTTTTTAAGCTGCAACCCTGGTGCTTGGGCTTTGAGGGTGTGAGTCTGAGTAAGTCTGTGTCTGGGTTCATTAAGAAGAATTGCTTGGGACTCCAGAAGTTTAATCTACCAACTCAGTCCCTGCTGGTTGTTGCAGCTAGGAGTTATGGGGACTTACTTCCTGAAACTAGAACTCTAGGCTGGGAGCCCTGGTTTGGAGCCGGGACTCTTAGATCCCCAGATATCCCTTCCAAATTTTTATCCACCACACATGGATGTGGGACTAGCCTATTCCTCATCTACACCCCTCCTATGAGTCTAGATGAATGTGATTTCTTTTATTCTGTAGTTGTGAAACTTCCATTCAACTTCATTTTTGACATTTTGGAGTGATGCTTGTTCTCTATTTTAGTTGTAATTTTGATATAGTTGTGCAAGGAGTTGAACTATGTTTCCCTGTGCTGCCATCTTGACCAGAAGTAGTTTTTTTATTGTAATTTGTTTCATTTCCATTTATATTCCTGTAATTATGTTTTGCACCTCCACACACCCACCTCCCCCCCACATTTTCCACACTGTTGTCTGTGTCCGTGAGTCCTTTTTCTTTTCTGCTTCATCCCTCCACTCCATAATACCTACCTCTTCCACTCCATAATACCCACCCACCCCCAAGAACTGTCAGCCTGCTCTCTATGAGTCTGTCTGTATATTGCTTATTAGTTCAGTTTGTTCATTAGATCCCACATATGAGTGAAATCATATGGTATCGGTCTTTCTCTGAGTGGCTTTTTTCACTTTGCATAAATTTCTCCAGGTTCATCCATTCTATTGCAAAGGGTAAAATTTTCTTCTTTTTTATGGCAGGGCAGAGTAGTATTCCATTGTGTAAATGTCCCATAGTTGTTTTATCCACTCAGCTACTGGTGGGCTCTTGGGCTACTTCAGATCTTGGCTATTTAAATCATGCTGCCATGAATATCGGGTACTTATATTCTTCTGAATTAGTGTTTTGGGTTTTTAAGTTCTTTAGAAATTTGCATATTAATCCCTAATGAGATGTATCTGCAAATATGTTCTCAAATTCAGTGGATGTCTTTTTCTTTTGTTGATGGTTCCCTTTGCTGTGCAAAAACTTTTTAGTTTGATGTAGTTGCATTTGTTTATTTTTTCTTGTGTCCCTTGCCTGAGGAGATATATCAGAAAAGATAGTAGTACAAGCAGTGTCTGAGATTTTTTTGCTGCTGTTTTCTTCTGGGATTTTTATGGTTTTGCATCTAACATTTAGGTCTTCAATCCATTTTGAATTTATTCTTGTATGTGGTATAAGAAGGTGGTCTTCATTTTTCTGCACATGACTATCCAATTTGCCAACACCATTTATTGAATAAACTGTCTTTAGCTCATTGTATGTGCTTGCTCCTCTGTCAAATATTAATTGACTATAAAAGTGTGGGTTGACTTCTGGGCTGTCTATTCAGTTCCATTGATCTATGTGTCTGTTTTTATGCCAGTACCATGATACTTTGGTTACGATGGCCTTATAGTATAGTTTGGTATTAGGCAGCGTGATTCCTTCAAGTTTGTTCTTCTTTCTCAAGATCGCTGTTGCTATTCAGGTTCTTTTGTGGTTCCACATACATTTTTGAAGTATTTGTTCTAGTTCAGTGAAATATATCCTTGGTATCTTGATAGGAATTGTGTTCAATCTATAGATTGCTTTGGTTAGTATGGATATTTTAATGATGTTGATTCTTCCTATCCATTAGCATGGTTTATGCTTCCACATTATTTGTATCTTCTTCAGTTTCTTCAGTGTATTATAATTTATGAATACATGTCTTTTATATTCTTGGTTAAATTTATTCCTAGATATTTTATTCTTTTTGACGCAATTGTGAATGCAGCTGATTTCTGTATGTTAATTTTGTATCCTCTGGTTTTACTTCATTTTATTTATCAGTTCTGGTAGTTGCCTAGTGGAATCATGAGGGTTCTCAATGTACAGTATCATATCATCTGCACATAATGACAGTTCTACTTCTTCCTTTCCAATTTGGGTGCTTTTTATTTCTTCTTGTCTGATTGTTATGGCTAGGACTTCCAGTACTACATTGAATAGGAATGGTGAAAGCAGAGAGGCATGTCTTTTCTGATCTTGTTCACCTGCTATGACTATATTTCTGTCAATTTCTCTCTTTATATCCATCAAGATTTGCTTTAATATTTAGGTGCTCCTATGTTGGGTGTATAAATGTTTACTAGGGTTATATGCTCTTGTTGGATTATTCCTGTTATCATTATGTAGTACCCTTCTTTGTCTCTTAACTATAGCTTTTTTTTTTTTTTTTAGATTTTATTTATTTATTTTTAGAGAGAGGGTAAGGGAGGGAGAAAAAGGGAAAGAAACATTCATGTGTGGTTGCCTCTCATGCCCCCTCCTGGGGACCTGGCCCACAACCCAGACCTGCGCCCTGACTGGGAAACAAAGCAGTGACCCTTCGGTTCACAGGCTGACAGGCAGTCCACTGAGCCACACCAGCCGGGGCTGTAACCTTGGTTTTAAAGTTTATTTTGTCAGGTAAAAGTATTGCTACCCCAGCTCTTTTTTCCTTTCCATTTTCATGAAAATCCCTTTCCATCCCTTTACTTTTACTCTGTTGTATTTTTTGTTCTGAGGATGGTCTCTTGAAGACAGCAAATATGTGGGTCTTGTTTCTTATCCAGTCAGCTACCTTATGTCTTTCTGTTGAATCATTTAAGCCATTTACATTTAAAGTGATTATGATAGATATATACTTATTGCCATTTTATTATTTAACTATTTTCTTCTGTTTTTTTTTATCTTCCTTTTTTCTTAAAGGAAGCCCTTTAACATTTGTTGCAATATTGATTTGGTGGTAACAAACTCCTTTAGCTTTCTCTTGTCTGGGAAGCTCTTTATTTCTTCTTCAATTTTAAATGATAGCCTTGCTGGGTTAATCAGCCTTAGTTGTAGGCCCTTGTTTTTCATCGACTTAAGTGTTTTTACCAGCCCTTCTGGCCTGAGATGTTTCTGTTGAGAAGTCAGAAGACAGTCCAGTGGGAACTCCCTTGTAGGTAATCAGCTGCTTTTCTCTGTGGCTTTTAAGAATCTCCTCTTATTTTTAATCCTTGCTATTTTAACTGTGAAGTGTCTTGGTGTGGGCTTCTTTGGGTCCATCTTGTTTGGGACTATGCACTTCTTGGGCCTGTGTGTCTTTTTTCTTCACCAGGTTAGAGATGTTTTTGGTCATTATGTCTTCAGATATGTTCTCTATCCCTTGTTCTCTCTCTTCTCCTGGTACCCCCTCCTCTGCTGGGCCTGGGTGCCTGTAGAAGAAATGAAGCGGCCACCAAGGCTGGCTTTTACCCGCACCAGCCCAGGGAAGGGTCAGCTAAAGTCTCAAAGCTCTTAGAGGGCTGCATTCATCTGCAGGCTGTCTATTAGGCTTAATCATTGAAGGAACTTCTGTCTGTACTCGGCAACAGCAGGGCTTAAACTCCACGGGGTGGAGCAAGAAGGATTCCTGCCAGTGGGGATGTTGTTTCCCCTCCAGGCTGGTGCCACATGGAGGGGTGTGTTCTGTCCAAGAAGCTATGGGGAATGACTCAGCTCAGGGATCCTGGTGGCTGACCCTTCTTCAGCTCTCTCCCCAGAGCCACCAACCCCAGAACCTCCTCACATGGCTCTAGTCTACTCTGCCCTCCCTCTGCTGGAGCTCAGGGTAAGTGGCTGCAAATGAAATTTCGTGTGTTAGCCATTTAAGAGTCTGTCTGGATCTCCAGTCATCTCTTTCTGTTGGACAGAAATACTACTGCTTTTCACAGCCAGATGTTATTTGGGTTCTGGTGCTGTAGGTTGGGGAGCTCAGCTTTGGTTTTAGATCCCACACTTCTTAGGGGGACACACCCCTGCCTGCTGAAATATCCCTCTGGAACTTCAGCTGCCTCCCTTGGGAGCCCAGCCAGCCTTTTTATGCATCCGCAATTCTGACAAGTCTCCTTGTGGTGATGTGGTTTCTTCCCGTAAGTCTTTGGTTATAAGGCTTCCCTCTGCCTAGTCTTCATTTGGTTATTCAGGATGGTTTTTATATAATTTAGTTGTAATTCCAGTTTGGTCTTGGGAGGTGGTTAGTGTAGCTTCCACCTACTCCACTGTCATCTTCCAAAGCTATCTGTCATCATTTATTGTATGAAAACTGACTCAGTGAGGTTGTGGCTCATCCAAGTTCATATAGCTAGCATTTTGTGTTTCAAATGAGAAACTTATTCTTTTAGTCCTGAGTGCTTACTATTCTACATCTCCAAGACAATTAACACTTCTGTGACTTTAGGTATAAATGAATTTATCAGTATTAAGATTAATTTTATATGCAACAACATACTCTGTATTTCCTAGAGCGTTGTTTAATTATCATTATAATCCTTTGCTTTGGAAAATAATCTTAAGGTCTTACTTTCTCATGAATTCTTTACTAATAACTCTGATAATTTTTTTTTCAGTAAGTACCCTAAATTGGTTATTAAGTCAAGCAATATGTGATTAGGGCACTTAATCATATATTGCTTGACTTAATAACCAATTTAATCCTGATTGTAGTTTAAGACTGTATTACTTTGGCTATTGACCATCTGGGCTTTTCATAAAACATAACCATGTAAATTTAGTTTAGTTAATTTTAGTTTAAGTTTAGTTTTAATAATAATTTTTCAGGTTCACAGTAGTAATAATAATAGTTGCCTTTGTTGATATTATTAATAGCAATTTGATTGAAGTTGTATGCCTTATAAAACAAAACTTCAGAATTCAGCAGAGGTAATAAAAGATGGAGATTTATTAGAAAGTTGAAACTTTTCCCGTGTGTGAAAATATTTGAAGTATAGCCCTGAGACAATAGTAACATTCCTTGACTTTCCCTGTGTGACAGTAATTTAATTTTACTACAACCAGTGAAATTAGAAACAGTAGTGATATCTGCTAAGGAAAGGCACAGCATTACTTGCTTTTCTAGATAAACAAGAAGCTTTTGATCTCCTCTGGAAATCTTAGCTATTAATTACCTGGACACCAAGATTCAATTTTATGTTGCCATTGGGAACTTGCTGTTTTTATTGTCTCTTTCAGATTAAACTTTTTAAAACTTGTTATTTATAGGGACTGAATTCATGGCCAGGTTACATGAACATCTGAAGTACTTTGTAAATATGAAAATTTCTACAGATAAGTCATGGCAAGGAGTCACCATCTATTTCTCAGGCCATGAGGTATTATCTTTCTTTTTAATTTAAAGAGTTATTCTTTAAAATATTCTACTGCATATCATACCAAAATTTTAAAAACCTTATATTTAGACTCCAGGAGAAGGAGAGCATAAAATCATGGAATTTATCAGATCTGAGAAAGCAAAGCCAGATCATGATCCAAACACCAGACACTGTCTTTATGGTTTAGATGCTGATTTGGTAAGTATAATGTTGGTTGTTGTTATAACCTTATGCCATGGTAGTTAAATATTTAACATCCTTATTCTTTATGTAAGAAGCTTTCTGGCTGTGGAAACAAATATTTGAGATGTAATAATAATTGCTACTACTGCCATTTCAAAAACAATTGAAAAATGAGCTTTTTTGCCAGATATTATGATCAACAGGTGTCTGTAGTTATTGTTCACACCTAACTGACCCTGATGCTATAAATGACATGCTGGGGTCAGGGTAGAGTGCCCTGTTTACCCTCATGCTTAATACATGACTTTTAATATCACCTGATTCGATAACTCCATGACTCAAGTACTTTTACTAGGCTTCTTTTGACTTTTTATTCTGGAAGTTTTCAAACAAAAGTTGAGAAGATAGTATAATGACCTTTATTTACCTTAAATAATTTTCAATTCCTATCCCTCACCATCTGTCTCCTTTCTCCTACTTCTCTGGATTCTTGAAGCACATCCCAGACTTTGTATCATTTAATCTATAAATTTTTCATAATGTTTCTCTAAAGAGGGTTCTAAAAAAAATGCCATTATTGAATACAAAACAAAAATTAACAATCACTGTTTAACATGTAAATAATCATTTGGTATTCTCATTTCCCTGATTGTTTCATAAATGTTTCATTTCTTTTTTGTTTGAATCAGTACTGAAATAAAATATACAATATACACCGCAATTGGTTGGTATATCATGAGACTATTTAACTTACTTTGGGGAATACAATACTAAGTGAGAAAATTAAATGAAAATGCCCTTTTCCGTGTTTTCTGTTTTTACATGCTGGAGGTATCCTGGCCTTCAAAAGAGTCCTACTTTCTGCTATTAGAAAAGCTGCTGCTTTTAATTTGTAACCCATTCCCCCATGGCAAGTAGAAAGATGTGAAAACCAAAAGGTTTTGGGTTTTTTTGGTTGGGTTTGGGAAGAGTGTCTAAGGTCATGTGAGTGTCTAAGGTAAACATTTTTTGTCATAGAAAAATATTCTCATTTTACCCCATTCATAATCTATGAATTGATCATATTTTGATATTTCTATATTTAATTGGCTAACAAATTGTTTCATTTTTAAAAAATAATGTTTTCTATATAGAAATATTTTTTATTTGATTGCTTTTGTGAACCTGATACTATAAAAAGTGAGAGAATAGAAACAATTCTTAATTATTTGTCAACAGATTATGCTGGGATTAACAAGTCACGAAGCGCACTTCTCCCTTTTAAGAGAAGAGGTTCGGTTTGGTGGCAAGAAGACACAGAGGTAAATCATGTTGTCTATATCTTGGAAGACAAAACAATTTGAATTAAGAATACTAATCCCTAAAGAGATATATGATCTGTAAATATTTTTTCCCATTCTGAGGGTTGCCTTTTCACTCTGTTGATAGTCAGGTAATACACAAAATTTTTAGTTGTGATGAAGTCCAGTGCATTTTTTTTTTTTTGTTTCCTGTACTTTTAGTGTAATGTCCATGAAATCATTGCCAAATCCAGTGTCATAAAGCTATTTCCCATTTTATTCTAAGAGCTTTGTAGCTTTAGCTCTTACATTTAGGTCTTTGATCCATGTTGAATTAATTTTTGTATATGATATAAGGTAAGGGTCCAACTTCATTCTTTTGCATGTGGATATCCAGTTTTTCCACCACTACTTGTTGAAAAGATTATCTTTTTAAAAATAACTTGACCATATATGCAAGGGTTTATTTTTGGGCTCTACAGTCTAATCCTTTGGTGTATGTGTCTTTCTTTACGGCAGTACCACAGTATTTTGATCACTGTGGCTTTAGAGTAAGTTTTGAAGTTAGGAAGAGTGAGCCTTTCAGCCTTGTTCTTTTTCAGGATTATTTTGGCTGTTTGGGGGGTCTCTTGAGATTAACAATTTTAGGATGGATATTTTTATAAAAATATAATCTTTGGGAAAGAAAGAAAAAAAAAGATGGCTCAAACAGAATTGAAAACCCCACAACCAGTACTTTTAAGTGACCGAGAGACAGCCAACCTATCAGATGCGCAGTTCAAAGCATTGGTGATTAAGATGCTCACAGAGCTGGTTGATTTTGGTCACAAATTGGATGAAAAAATGAAGGCTACAATAAGTGAAATGAAGGAAAATGCACAGGGAACCAATAGTGATGTAATGAAAGCTGGGTCTCACATCAATGGAGTGGACCATAAGAAGAAAAAAACATACAATCAGAAAAGAATGAAGAAACAAGTTCCAAAAACTGAGCAGAGGCTTAGGAATCTCCAGGGCATCTTTAAAGGATCCAACATCCAAATTATAGGGGTATCAGAAGGGGAAGAGGAAGAGCAACAAGTGGAAAACCTATTTGAACAAATAATAAAGGAGAACTTCCCCATTCTGGCAAAGGAAATAGACTTCCAGGAAGTCCAGAAAGCTCAGAGAGTCCCAAAGAAGTTGGACCCAAGGAGGAACACACCAAGGCACATCATCATTACATTAGCCAAGATAAAAATGAAGGAGAGGATCCTAGAAGCAGCAAGAGAAAAGGAGACAGTTACC
The DNA here is from genome assembly GCA_004024845.1 of Tonatia bakeri. Taxonomy (NCBI): domain Eukaryota; kingdom Metazoa; phylum Chordata; class Mammalia; order Chiroptera; family Phyllostomidae; genus Tonatia; species Tonatia bakeri. The sequence goes on along the minus strand of PVIA01008421.1, from coordinate 36,285 downwards.
TACAAAGGAGTTCCCATCAGACTGTCAGCTGATTTCTCAAAAGAGACCTTGCAGGCAAGAAGGGGCTGGAAAGGAGTATTTCAAGTCATGAAAGGCAAGGACCTACATCCAAGATTGCTCTATCCAGCAAAGCTTTCATTTAGAATGGAAGGGCAGGTAAAGTGCTTCTCAGATAAGGTCAAGTTAAAGGAGTTCATCATCATCAAGCCTTTATTTTATGAAATTTTAAAGGGACTTACCTAAGAAAAAGAAGATAAAAAACATGTATAGTAAAATGACAGCAAACTCATAATTATTAACAACCACACCTAAAATAAAAATAAAAAGAAACTAAGCAAACAACTAGAACAGGAACAGAGCTACAGAAATGCAGATCACATGGAGAGTTAGCAACAGGGAAGTGGTAGGAGGAGAGAAGGGGAAAAGGTACAGAGAATAAGTAGCATAAATGGTAGGTAGAAAATAGACAGGGGGAGGGCAAGAATAGTATGGGAAATGTAGAAGCTAAAGAACTTACAACACATGGACATGAACTAAAGGTGGGGAATGTGGGTGGGAGAGGGTGTGCAGGGTGGAGGGGAGTGAAGGAGAGGTAATGGAACAACTGTAATAGCATAATCAATAAAATATATTAAAAATAATGTTTGGTATTTTACTAGGGACGGCATTGAGTCTGTATATCCTTTTCAGGTGCTGTTTTTATCTTGATACTGTCTTCTAGTCTGTTAGCATGTGGTGTCTACTTCCAGCAAAATTTTGTAGTTTCAGTGTACAAGTTTTTTGCTTCATTTTTTTCCTTTTTTCTTCTTAATATGTACTATGCTGTACATTACATCCCCAGGACTTATTTAACCTATAATTGGAATTTGTAGCCTTTGGCCACCTGCACTCATTTTGCTCCTTGCATCCCCCCTCCACCTCTGGGCACCATCAGTCTGTTCTCTGTAACTCTGAATTTATTTTTTGCTTCTGGCTTTCTTTTTTCTTTTGTCTTCTTGGTCAAGTTTATGACTAAGTGTTTTATTCTTTTGGTTGGTATTGTAAGTGGAATTGTTTCTTAATTTCCTTTTTGGATTCTTTGTTGTTGCTGTGTTAGAACACAACTAATTTTTGTGTTTTGGTCTGCATCTAATGAACTTTTTTTTACTAGTAGCTCTTTTGTAGATTCTGTGGGCTTTTATATAGATAGAATTTACTCCATCTGTAAACAGAGATAGTTTTACTTCTTCTTTTCCAATTTTGGATACCATTCATATGTTTTCTTGCCTTGGATAGGGCTTCTGGAATAATGTTAAATAGCTGCAGTGAAAATGGGCATCTTTGACTTGTTCTTGATCTTTAGTCTTTGGCCATTGAGTCATTTAGTATGATGTTAGCTGTGTAGTTTTTTGTTTTTTTGTAAATTCCCTTTACTATATTAAGGAAGTTTCCTTTTATTCCACTTTGCTGGGTATTTTTACCATGAAAAGATGTTGAATTTTGACAATTTTTTTTTTCTGCTACATGATTGTGGGATGTTTTTTCCTTTGTTTGTTAATATGGTGTATTAACATCAATTTTTTTCTTATGTTGAATTATCTTTGCATTCCTTGGATAAATCCCACTTGCTGTTGGTGTATAATCCTTTTAATATACTATTGTTAGCTTGTATTCTTACTTGTAATTCGAGTACAGACGAACAGCCAGGAGTATAAGCCAAACCAGGGCAAGATAAGCAGTGACCGTAAAACCAGATACCAGAACCAGTAAGTAGAAACTCAGTTGAATCTTTATGGGCACTTCATTCAGATGCTGGTGATTTAAGAGGATGGCGGGTTATGTACCCCCAAATTCCTCTCAACATCCCATCTCAAGTCAACCCTTTTTATAGGGAGAAGGAACGAGTAGGTAAGGGATTTGGAAAAAGGTGAATCGGATAAGAGTTGCCTTATCTCTTATCTGAGAGATAGTTTAGCTAGTATTTATCTCTTGATCAACAATTCTTTATCTAACTTCCTGGAACACAATGGCTTAGATACCATCTCCACTGCTAATAGATCCCCCCGCCCCCCACCGCCCCTTGGGGCAAAAAGTTTGAATTGCTTGTCTGTCTCCTGGTGTCATGTATTCCAGTTCCTGGAATTATAGCTTTCCACATGCATTAATCACTTAAGCCTGTCAACTATAGCTGAAGCTAAAATCTTTAGTTCTTGAGTTCCCTTACCAGTAGTTCATCACCATTGAAACTTTGGACTATACTGCAGTACATGTAAAAGTCTAAACTCAACTTATCTGTGTGCTATCTGCTGGTGGACAGTCCAGACCTCATGGTTTCTTACATCTGTTGTGTGTCACTTAGACTTTTTTCATTCTCAGAGTAAGGACTCAGAAAGCATAATGTAAACCAATTATTTTTAAATTTATGCTGTATGTATTGTAATTACAGTTATATTTTATCTTTAAATTACTCTGCTGCTTACAAATAAATTGTATGCGTTGAATACAAAAATTATCTTTTAATAAGTTTTATTTTAAGTCTTGCTACATTTTTAAGCTTGAACCTTAAAAATATAATTAACTCTAAATATATATATATATTTATATATATTTATATATATATATATTTATATATAAAATTAACTCTGTGTTGATCATCTAATTACAGGGTATGTGCACCAGAAGAAACCACATTTCACCTCTTACACTTGTCTTTAATGAGAGAATATATTGACTATGAGTTTTCAGTGTTAAAAGTAAGTATTACTATATCTATGGACCAAAGATGTGTATGCAGAAAGTTGCATAGGACCTGACTTTTTTTCCCCATTTTACTCTAGGACAAGATCACATTTAAATATGATATTGAAAGGATAATAGATGATTGGATTTTGATGGGATTTCTTGTTGGCAATGATTTTATCCCTCATCTACCTCATTTACATATTAATCATGATGCACTGCCTCTTCTTTATGGAACATATATTAATATCCTGCCAGAACTTGGAGGTAAAGAAAGTTTAATATTCATTTGTGGCTACTTTAACTTAGCACTCATCTAACTCTAAAAATGTCACTCAGGTCATTAGATTATTACATGCACAACTAAAGTAGGAAAAAATTAGGGGTTTATTTTGATTTAAAGCTCCAAGCTTTAAGGTTACAGTGTTCAATAGTTCATAAGCTAAGAAAATAACCAGAATTATGCAATCTCATTTATTGATACCTAATTAATCTCTGCCTTTAATTGTTTAAGAAACTCAGTAGATGTTGTTTTCACTTAGGTTCTTTCATATTTAAACATAGAAATTCAATTTTTCTGAATGGGTCGGCATTAGAATATTTAATATGAAGGAAAGATTTTTCAGTTAAAATAGAAATTTACAAACAGTGGCGATACTGAAGAAAACAACAGAATAGCAGGATATTAGTCCTTTTCTTCTCAAGGTAACAAATCGAATGGTTACATTCTAGACCATATTTAATTTAAATAGTATAATATATTGGAAATATGGAAGGATTATTATTATTATGTGAACCTGAAATTTCTTATGTTTTGCTTCAGATAATATTTATTGTATATTATTGTAACAGCAAGTTCATAGAAACTAGAGCCAGTTACATGTAGTCCAGTACAGTGTTTTTCTGATTAGTAGAGTGTAACATTCAACATTTTATAAAAAGAAGTTTGTTGAATTGTTTAGAAAAACTACCAGCTTTTAGTCCAAATTTAGATGTTATTTCTTTTAGGTTATATTAATGAAAGTGGGCATCTCAACTTACCTCGATTTGAGAAGTACCTTGTGAAATTATCAGATGTAAGTAACCAGAAGTTTTTGTATTCCTGTCCCAGGGTTGTTGTAAGTGGTCACTTAGTGATTACATAATAGCTGAAGAAAAATTTTTTTGTAATTCTTATCCTATTGGTCATTCTGTATACATAAATTTACATCAATTATATTTATTTCCTTTTTATTTGTAATTTTCAGAGTAGTAGACAAGGTCTCCATGTGTGTAAAAAACTACATTCTATTTCCTATGCCCCAGAAGTAGTCCATGTTAAAAGTTTGATTAGTATTCTTCGAGATGTACCTAAATGATTTTTAAGTGAATTTAAATATTTCTGTTTAGTTTGATCGGGAGCACTTCAATGAAGTTTTTGTGGACCTAAAGTGGTTTGAAAGCAAAGTTGGTAACAAGTACCTCAATGAAGCAGCAGGTGTTGCAGCAGAAGAAGCCAAGAACTACAAGGAAAAGAAAAAATCAAAGGTGTTCATTTTTTTTAGGTGTCCTTTCGTTTTTTTACCTGTAAAGGTAAAACTGATATTCCTTGTTTCTCATTTGATTTTGGGGTTGCTTCATTTCATTTTCATTTCTTCTTCTGTACATATATTTTAAAAATTGTTTTGGTTTCTCTTTCTCTATTTGACCCTATGATGTAAATCTGATCTTTAAAAATCAATTTCTTATTTTACCCTTGAAAAAGAACATTGTGTTTCCTTTGCTCTCCTATTCTTTGTTTCTTTTTAAAGATTTTATTTATTTATTTTTAGAGAGGGGAAGGGAGGAAGAAAGAGAGGGAGAGAAACATCAACGTGTGGTTGCCTCTCAAGTACCCCCTACTGCGGGTCTGGCCCCGCAACCTAGACATGTGCCCTGAGTGGGAATTGAACCACCTTTGGTTCTCAGGCCAGCACTCAGTCCACTGAGCTACACCAGCCATGGCTTCTTTCCTGTTCTTTTAAAAGTATAGAAAACATTTCTAAATATAAAAGCTCAGAAATGAGTTATCTTTTTTAAAATTTTAATTGTTTCTTAAATTTACATTATTTTATTGTTCAATTACAGTTGTCTGTATTTTCTCCCCACCCCTCCCTGCCAATTAGTTATCTTTTTTTAAAAAAAAAATTCATTGGAGTGACATTGGTTATCAAAATTATACAATTTCAAGTGGACAGTTCTATAGTACATCATCCGTATACTGTATTGTGTGTTCACCACCACAAGTCAAGTCTCCTTCCATCATCATTTATCTCCCCATACCCTCCTCCGTTTTCCCCTCCCCCAGCAGAAGGAAATTCTGTTTATTTTTTTTTTACTTTAATTGTTGTTCCAGTACAGTTTTCTGCTTTTTACCCCCATCCCAGCCCAACTCCCCCAGCTTTGCCCACCTCTCTCCTGTTTCCACTTCCTCCCTGCCCTTGTTATTGTCTATGTGTCTTTTAGTCTTGTTCCTGCAAACCCTTTCCCTTTTCCCCTGAAACTCCCTCCCGTCTCCCCTTTGGTCACTGTCAGCCTGTTCTCAATTTCAGTGTCTTTGGTTATATTTTGCATGTTTGTTTGTTTTGTTGACTAGGTTGCTGTTAAAAGTGAGATCATATGGTATTTGTCTTCACTCCCTGGCTTATTTTGCTTAGCATAATGCTTTCCAGTTGCATCCATGCTGTTGCAAAGGGTAGGAGCTCCTTCTTTCTTTCTGCCGCATAGAATTCCATTGTGTAAATGTACCATAATTTTTTGATCCACTCGTTTACTGATGGGCACCTAGGTTGCTTCCAACACTTGGCTATTGTAAATTGTGCTGCTATGAACATTGGGGTGCATAGTTTCTTTTGGATTGGTGTTTCAGGGTTCTTAGGATATAATCCTAGCAGTGGAATTGCTGGCTCAAAAGGCAGATCCATTTTTAGTTTTCTGAGAAAATTCCATACTGTTTTCCATAGTGGTTGTACCAGTCTGCATTCCTACCAACAGTGCACTAGGATTCCCTTTTATCCATAACCTCTCCCAACACTTGTTGTTTGTTGCTTTGTTTATGATGTCCATTCTGACCAGTGTGAAGTTGTGGTTTTAATTTGCATCTCTCTGATAGCTAGGAATACTCAACATCTTTTCATGTGTCTCTGGGCCCTCTGTATGTCCTCCTTGGAGAAGTGTCTGTTCAAGTCCTTTGCCCATGTTTTAATTGGGTTGATTGTCTTCTTAGAGTGGAGTCGTGTGAGTTCTTTATATATTTTGGAGATCAAACCCTTGTCTGAGGTATCACTGGCAAATATGTTTTCCCATATGGTTGGTTCTCTTTTCATTTTAATGCTGTTTTCTTTAGCTGTGCAGAAGCTTTTTATTTTAATGAGATCCCATTTGTTTATGCTTTCCTTTATGTCCCTTGCTCTAGGGGACATATCAGTGAAAATGTTTCTGCATGAAATATCTGAGATTGTCCTGCCTATGTTCTCCTCTAGGACTTTAATGGTGTCACTACTTATATTTAAATCTTTTGTCCACGTTGAATTTATTTTTGTGTATGGTGTAAGTTGGTGATCAAGTTTCATTTTTTTTGCATGTAGCTGTCCAGCTCTCCCAACACCTTTGTTGAAGAGGCTATTTTTACTCCATTTTATGTTGCTATCCCCTTTGTCAAATATTAATTGATTGTAGAGACTTGGGTTTACTTCTGGGCTCTCTGTTCTGTTCCATTGGCCTGTCTGTTCATTTTTTTCCAGAAACTTGTTGATTTCTTCCCTAAGTTCATTCTTGATCCATTCATTGTTTAATAGCATGCTATTCAGTCTCCATGATTTTGAGTGCTGTGGGTTTTTTCCCTTGGGGTTGGTTTCTAGTTTCAGTCTGTTGTGGTTAGAGAAAATGCTTGATATGATTTCAGTTTTCTTGAATCTGTTGAGGCTTGTTTTGTGTCCTTTCATGTGGTGTGTCTTTGAAAATATTCCATGTGCATTTGGAAAGAATGTGTGTTTTGCTTCTTTGGGATGATAGGCTCTATACATATCAGTTAAGTCCATTTCATCTAGGACATTGTTCAGTGCTGCAATATCTTTGTTGATACTTTTCTTGGAAGATCTCTCCATTTTTGACAGTGGGATGTTGAAGTCCCGTAATATAATTGTATCGCTGTCAGTATCTTTCTTGAACTCCTTGAAGATTTTCTTTGTGTCTTTTGGGTGCTCCTGTGTTTCGTGCATATATATTTACAATGTTTATGTCTTCTTGGTGGTTTCTTCCCTTGAGTATTATGAAGAGATCTTCTGGGTCTCTCTTTATGGCCCTTTTTTTGAAGTGTATTTTGTCTGATATGAGTATTGCTACCCCAGCTTTTTTTCCCTGTCCATTTGCTTGGAAAATTTGTTTCCAGCCCTTAACTTGCAGTCTGTGTAGGTCTTTTGTCCTGAGGTGGGTCTCTTGTAGGCAGCATATGTGTGGGTCATGCTTTCTTATCCATTCAGCTATTCTATGTCTTTTGATTGGAGCATTTAATCTGTTTACATTTAAGATTATTATTGATAGGTATTTATTCATTGCCATTTTTGTACCTGTGTTCCTCTCTCTCTCCCCCTCCTCTCTCTGTTTCTTCCTTTCCTTAAAGCAGTCCCTTTAGCATCTCTTGCAGAGCTAGTTTGGTGGTGGTGTATTCTTTTAGACTTCTTTTGTGTGGGAAGCTTCTTATTTGGTCTTCTATCTTGATTGAGAGCCTTGCTGGGTAAAGTAGCCTTGGTTGCAGACTTCTGGTTCTCATTACTTGGAATATTTCTTGCCATTGTCTTCTGACTTGGAGTGTTTCCATTGAGAAGTCAGCTGTTAGCCTTATTGGGGCTCCCTTGTATGTTACTTCCTGTTTCTCCCTTGCTGCCTTTAAAATTCTCTGTTTGTCTTGGAATTTTGCCATTTTAATTAAGATGTGTCTTAAAGTGGGCCTCTTTGGGTTCCTCTTGATTGGGACCCTCTGTGTTTCCTGGGTTTGTGTGACTTTTTCTCTCTTCAAATTAGGGATGTTTTCCATCATTACCTTTTCAAACAGGTTTTCTATCCTTTGCTCTTCTCCTTCTGGTTTTTCTATTATATGGATATTATTATGTTTCATGTTGTCCTGTATTTTCCTTAATCCCTCTTTATTCTTTCTGAGCCTCTTTTCCTTTTCTTGCTCTTCCTTGGTGTTTTTGTCTACCTTGTCGTCCAGCTCACTGATCCAGTCTTCTGCTTCATCTAGCCTGCTTTTGATTTTTTCTACTGTGTTCTTCAGGTCAGAAATTGTATTTTTCATTTTCTCTTGGCCCTTGTTGATAGTTTGTATTTCCTTTTTCATGTTGACGTAGTCTGCAGTGAGTTCATTGTATTCCCTGTAGTTTTTGGTAATTCTCTGTGAGCTCTTTGAGCTTTCTAATAACCATTGCCTTTAGCTCAATATCTGATAGTTGACTTGCCTCTATTTTATTTAGCATTCTTTCTGAGGCCTCCTCCCTTCCTTTCTTTTGGGGTTTGTTTCTTTGTCTTTCCATTATTTGTGAGACTCTTCTTGTTAGCCTCAGCTTCTTATATTGATCTGTTCTGACTCCATGGGTTTATGGTGTGAACTTCTGTGGTAGAATACCTGTGAGATTTAGTGGTCCTGTCTCGTTGATCTCCCGAGCTCACTGGTCTTGGGCTTTCATTTATGTTGGCTCTGAGTTTGTCTTTGGGTTTTAATTGTTGTTGGGTCTTTCTTTGGTGGGCCCTTGCCACCAGCTGGTTAACTGAGGGTCACCGTGTTTTTACCACCTCTTGCATTTTGTTGTGCTGGTGTGGGCAGGTTGTGTTGAAGTGGTTCTTCTGTGTGTGCAGGGTTTTGAGGATTCTCTCTTGTTCTTGTTCAGTTGTTCTGGGTAATTTCTCCACTATTTATTTGTGTTTCCAGATAGGTCCTGGATTGAGGTTACTGTGGTTTCCACTCCCTCCTTCACCTTCTTCTGTTGTTATGTGTTGGTTCCTTTGTTGTTGGGTTTCCTCTTCCAGCAGGTATCTTAATGTTCACAGCTTTCACCTACTTTTTTTTGTGATCAGTTGGAGGGGGAAGGCAAACTGGATTAAGACAGCAAGAGTGCATTCTATGATATTTATAGTAGCAGCCTGTATAGAAGAGATAGGAGATCCTTTGCCTGTGTACAGTGTTAACTGTGATCTTCCACCCAAATAGCCACTTTTTAGAAAGGGTGGAAAAAAGATGACTCTTGTTGGGGAGGGAAGGATTTTGAGTTCGATCTAGAAAGCAGTGAGCTTATGGGAGGTCAGATTCTGAGGTAAGGTGAAAGTAAGGGATAGAAAACAGGTGCAGTGTGTGAGAGAATAGAGTTAACCACAACAGTAATAGAGTTCAGGAAACCATGAAGTGGGCTAAGATCTGGGAGGGGTGCTGTGAAGTATTTATAATTGTATGGAACAGCTATTATTTACAATAATAATGGAGCAACAATCATATGACAGAATCTATGTGATCTGGATAACAAGAATAGGAAGTATAGGACCTTGAGTAGTGTGCTAATGGAACACAAGTGACGTGAAGGACAGTAGAGTAACAGTACACTATGAAAGAGAGAACAAGGGAAACCTGTCAAAGAATACAATTTAACCAGCCAAGCAGAAAGGACTAAACAGAAAGAAGAGGAATACAAAAATAGTGATAAAAGATGTAAGAATAATGAAAATAATAATAATATAAATATGCAGTGATGTGTAGGTTCTCTGTAATAGCAAACTGAAATTTCCTCACTGTCTCAGCTGTTGGGATGATCCCTCTTTGGGTCCATTTCTGGTCTTTTCACAGTTCCAGGGTTTTTTGTCTCATTTGTGGGAATTACATAGAAAAGGAAGGAAGAAGAGATAACATGGGAAAGAAAGGAAGAAGGAATAAAATAAGGAAGGAGAGGAAAAAGGAGCTGAAAGATTAAAATAATAATAAAAGTAAAACAAAATAAAGAATTACTTTAAAAAAAGTCTCTTTTGACTTCAAACTGGTGAAACTGGTTTTGCTGGTATTCCCTGGCTTCAGCAGGCTGAGGGTAGATAGGTTTAGCTTTTCTCCCTTCCTGACCTGTGCTGCGGCAGCCTCCAGCCCAGTTTCCCAGCAACCTCTGGTCCCTCAGGTCCCACAGGTTCAAGTGTGCACTCTAGCTGAGGGTAGGAGTGTGTGCTCCAGTGTGAACACTGGGTGCCTCTCCCTGGGGCTTTGGGTGTGGGCACCAGGCCTTCCTCCAAGTTCACTCTCCTTGGGGCTATGAATGTGGGCTCCGGGGCAGGCTCCGAGGCCTCTCCCCGAGGCTTTGGGTGTGGGCTCGGGGCCTTCTGCAGAGTGTACTCTCCCCGGGTTTCGGGCGTGGGCACTCGGCCAGGCTGCCTCAGGTCCTTCAGGTTTGGGTGCACACTCTTCCTAGGGCTATGGGAATGTGCACAGGGCCTTCCGCTCTACCTTGGGAAGCAGTGAGGCTGAGTGGGGAGGAGCCCAGAGTGGCTGTTGCAGGAGAACTCCCCAAACAGCTGAGTGTCTCTTATTTCACTCTCGTTTTGAGAAATTCCTCCTGCTTAAGCCTGTCTCTCCATACAGAGGCCTGGCCTCTCGCACAGCCCAATTCTCCAACCAGACCGGGGACTCACCTGGTCAGGGCCCCTCACAGCCCAACTCTCAACTCTCCTCAGCCTGTGTCCACAGACTCTGTGGGTGCTCACAGCCCCTGTGTGTTTGTCACTTAGTCCTTATTCCCCTCTCTGTGACTTCAGGCAACTAGGTCTCTCCTGGTGCTGCTCAAACCTTGTTTGACTGGAGAGGAAGCTGTTGACTGGCTTTCTCCCAAGAACCCTGTGGCAGACCCAGTGGGCGCCAGGCGGGGGCTGCAGCTGCCCTAGTTTCCGAGCTGGTCCCAGGGACCTTATTGTCGTGAAGCACTCGCCTTACCATCTGGTTTTTCAATGTTCTCTACAATTTTTGGTCTCCTATCTTCATATATGCTGGGGTATAATGGGTTGTTTGCTTTGTTTCTCCATAGATTGGGTAGGTTCTTCTCCTGTGTATAGCAGGGAGTGGAATCCGCTCCCTCCTTCCTCGCCACCATCTTCGTTCTCTAGTTATCTTCTTAAAATGTGGACATTTATAGCATTTAATGTTATGAGACATTAATTAGATCAGTGATTTTTCTGCAGAAATAATTTGCATATAAAATCATGTATATAATACTGCAATAGGCCAGGTTGAGTGGTTAATAGCACAATACTTTGTAAATGTTTGGTGCTCAATAAATGAATGATAAAAATAGTTAGAATATGCTAGTACCATGTAAAACATCTCTAATAAGGTCTAAAGAATGTCTTACATGTGTTAACTCGGAAAATAAACCATTTCTGAAAATTTCCTCAGCTTACCTATAATTATCATATTCTTCAGAAATTGATGAGTTTCCTATATTCTCCTTGCTGTACTAGTTTTAATTAGGACTCTTGCACCAGGAAGAGCAACTATCTTGATTTTTCTTTAGTAAAGTCCTTTAATTGCATAGGTTTTTCTTAGTGGAACTTAGCAGCAGTCAGTCTGCATTCTACTTTGCAGTGTTTCTCTTAAGAAAACAGCCTCTGCAACCTTTTTTTTTTTAATCCTCACCTGATGATATGTTACTGATTTTAAAGAGAGGGGAATGGGAAGAGAGAGAAACATTGACCATTTGCTCCCATTTGCTCTCCAAACAGGGATAGGACCTACAACCTAGATATGTGCTATGACTGGGAATCAAACTTGCAACCTTTTGGTGTATGGATGACACTCCAACCAACTTAGCCACCTGTCCAAGGCAGCCTCTGCAAGTTTTTGGAACTTGAATTCGTGAAACTTACACAACAGTCAGTAATTCCTGGCTCTGCCCAGCTCAACTCAGTCCTTGAACATCACATGTTCCAAGCATAAGTGGTTAACAGTAGAGACACTGATAAAATGAGAGAAGCTGGAGGGTCTGCCCAGGCACAGGAAGTTGGCAGAGGCTCTAGTTCACTTGAAGAAAAGGAAATGATGAGGATAGGGAGTACGAAGAACAGTAATGAGAGTCTACTGGCAGTAATGAGAGTCACTGGCAGTAGATAGGCCGTCAGAAAATAGAGGAGAGAAAAGATGAAATCACACGATAAGGAAAAGATAGGAAGGAAATGATGAGATGGAAGAACTATAGAAAAGCAGATGAGTTGCAAAGGAGAAAAATTTAGAAGTGGAGGGTAGGTAATAGAGTCAAGAATGAGAGGATCCAGAGACAGAGAAGGTAGGTGATGTTTATAATCATTGTGTTTCATCATAATTAAGTATATTTTGTTAAAGATAGCCCAGAATTTGACACATATAAATGTTAAGATTGCCCTGGCTGGTGTAGCTCAGTGGATTCAGTGGTGGCCTGTGAACCAAAGGGTTGCTGGTTGGATCCCCAGTCAGGGCGCATGCCTGGGTTGTGGGCCAGGTCCCCAGTAGGGGCCACGTGATGGGGCAACTACACATTGATGTTTTGCTCCCTCTCTGCTTCCCTTCTCTCTAAAAATAAATAAATAGAATCTTATAAAGAAATTTAAGGTTAATAAACTATGAAAGGATTTGATGTTAATTGTATCTTTTTCTCTAAGTAAATGAAATCTTGAAGTATTTTTTCGTGAAACACATGTAATTAAATATATTTCTCCTTTATAGTTATGACAACTACTTATTACATATTTTTGAGAGGCTTGAATGTTAAGTTCTACATATACCTTTAGAAAATAAGTTACTTAAAACCAAAAACATTTACACAGAATTTGGAAATTATGTTTTAAAATAAACATAATTTTATAGTGCATCACTTAAGGATCATTCCTTTATTTTTAGTATATTTTTAAATATCCCTGTGAAATGTCTCACTTTGAAATGTAGCTTGCCATTAATTTCATATTGATATGTAATTTTCATAGGGCCAGGAAAACTCTGTATGTTGGGCTGCTTTAGATAAAAATAGAGAAGAAGCAGTAACTTCTAAGGGTGAGTACAAACTGCATTTTAATATGTTACTTTTTGGACAGAATGGTTGTCATATCTTTCCTTTATTAGTACTAATGCAGTATGCAGTAATGTTGGTTGGAACCGATTTCAATGATAGCTTATAAACATGCTTTCATACGAATTTATCAAAGCTTTAAATGGAAAAACAAAATATTCTTAGTTATCAGCCACTATGTTTCTGGCTTTTTTTTTCAGACAATTTAGAAGATGAGACTGAAGATGATGACCTCTTTGAGACTGAGTTTAGGCAATATAAAAGAACGTACTACATGACGAAGATGGGAGTTGACGTTGTGTCTGAGTACGTTCTTGCCAGTTCTTATTATACTTGGAAAAAATTAGATTTTGTAGTTCTTTATAGAATAGCATAATTTTTATAGTTAAGGTGGTGAGAAAGAAGGATTTTTTGGTTTCATAAATTATTCTCAATCTTTCCACTGGTATGGCTTTGGAGAAGGTGATATTAACTGACATGTGTTGAATTCCTATGATAAAAATTGCAGAATAGAAAATGGTTAGTTTTTTGCTTTTGTCTTCTCAAGCTCACATCACGCTTACCTCAAAAGCTATCTGGCTTAACCCTAGGTTAATACCTACTCTGAAAGATTCTTAAAAACTTAATCTCTAGAATGGTGTCTTGCATACTTTTAAACTGCAGCCCATAGTATGAATTACATATGGTCACATTTTATTTACTTAATAGTTATAAAGTGCTTATCAAGTGCAAAGCAGAGTTTTAGGCATTTATATATGTTAACTCATTTAATTCTCAAAACAATTCTTTAAAATAAGTAGGATTATTATTATTGTGCAGTAAAGAAAATTAAGGAATGGAGAGGTGCTGAACGTAACACAGGTAGTCAGTGGCATCGCCAGGATTTGAACATGGGCAGTCTGGCTTCAGAACTTTTGCTCTTAACCACTAGATGAGGCTGCTTGCCTATTAATAAAACAAGAGTTTCATGAAATGCTATGTACCCTTATTATATGCGATATTAGATATTTTCTATCTTATTGTTAGTCTTTTTCAAATATAATAAAGCACTAAGTATTAGATCTTTTCTAGAGACTGCCCAGGGATACACCCAAGCTTTCAGACACTGCTGTACATACTCTTACACTTTCTTCTAGCCTAGACATCGTCTTTCAGAAGTGTCTGTATTTATACTGACCTCCAGTAAGTAGCGATATAGGAATTCAGGTACAATTCACCAGCTCATGTGAAGCTTTATCAGTTGGCATTAGCATGTAGGACCTTTGAGACTTGAGAAGTAAAATATTTATAATAGTTACGCTTTTAATCTTTTATTCTTTAGTTCTTATTTCCTTGATTACAGTTATATAGAACTACAGTACCTGCAGTTGGCACTAAATGCTTAATTTGATAGGTAACTAGTCTTTGCTTTTCTCTTCTTTTTGTATATTAAAATGTAGACTTATGAAAATAATGTACCATTTATTTGCCTAGCAAATCAACAAATCTTTTAAAATTGTTGTGTTCATTATTGGTCCATAATGGTGGTAGAGCTCTTCCTTATTTGCTGGTGAGAATATAAATTGGTAAAATTATTTTGGAAAGCACATATGCAGAAGCCTTTAAAATATTTATCCCTTTGATCCTATAATTCTACTTGTTAATCTCTCTTAAACAGGGACAACTGTAATTGAACAACAATAATAAAAAAATTTAAACTTAAACAAGTTTTTATACACAAGGATGTTTATGACAGTGTTTTATAATAGTGAAAAATTATGAATCTACATTTTCAGTAAGGAGGTTGGTTCATCACAATCATCCTCACTTCCTCATCATAGTCACCATCTCTGCCATCCACACCAAAATGTGCAGGACTGCTGAACTTGTACTTACACAAAGTCCATACAAATTTAGAAAGATACCTACATTATCAGTAATGAGTACAAGTTTTAAAAGCAGGACACAAAATCATACACACACACACACACACACACACACACGTAGTGTACTCATTAAAAAAAAATAGCCTGGGTAAATAAAAAAAAACTGAAAAGAAATGTAGCAGAATGTAATAGTAATTGCTATGCGGTGATAAAAAATGTGTTTCTTCATTATCGAGATTTTCAATAATGAAAGGGTATTTCTTTTATAACAAAAAAAAACATTTCATTTTCAGAGTGTGCCTCTCTAAACACTGGAGATCTGGAATATTTAGGTGCATCTTGACCTGAATTTAGGTAATAGACATGAACGAGGTTATAGCCACTTTTGGCTTTAGCCTGGGGCCCTTCCCCTCCCCGTCCCCCATTTATTTTACCTTAAATGGCAGGTTTTTAGAAAGAAGAAGGTATTGGAGGGAAAATTGTCTGTGGATCTGTAGCACTTTTCAAAGTGTATTCTAGCTGCTATAACCAGATTTTAAGATGCTTCTGATTTCCCTCTGGTTGTCTCAGGCATCCTCCTAGAGGAAGAACATTCCCACCCCTGTCTCTCAAAGCACCCCAGCTATTTAAGGGAGTGGTAGTGCCACTTTATGGAAATCTACATTGGCAAAATTGTCAACTATTAAACCAAAGCATCGTTCATTGATTGAATAAATATGCACAGCAGTTTTAAATATTCTGGTAGCTGGTTTAGGAAACATATAAGGCAAACATTTAATCTGACAGAATGGAATTTTTAAAAAATAATATTTTGGAGTTTTTCTGACTATACTTATTTAGCTTATTCACTGATTACATAAAACATTGAGGCAGAGTGTGGTATCAGCAGATTTCATGCTCTAAAGACAATGTCCTGTCTTTAAAAAAATAACGTTATAATGAAAATATTCTTCTCTGTTTTCAGTGACTTTCTGGCTGATCAGGCTGCATGTTATATTCAGGCAATACAGTGGATTTTGCACTATTACTATCACGGAGTTCAGTCCTGGAGCTGGTGAGGGAATACAAAAAGAAATCTTTTTTTGTATTGGTTCGTTAATGTAGTCTCATTTGGAGATTCCTTTGCTTTTATTTCTATTTTTGGTAGTGTTTTTAAAAAGGTACATACAGCCAAGTTTAAGTGCAATGCAGGTAATGTCTCCTTAGATAAAAACACTTTAAGAAGACTTCAGTATAACAGTGATACTTTCAGCCCTGGCAGATGGCCCACAATAAAAGTCCTTTGTTAATCTAAGGATTTAAAATTCTTTATCACGATGAATCAAGCCTGACAAACTCTTTATAATTATTGGGTCAGAGTTATTGTTATGTAGGGGTGTTCATTATATTCTTTTTTACATTCTGTGTGTTTGAGAAAAATTTTTTATCAGGAGTAATTATTGAGGAATGGATTATTTGAATGTTAGACTATGAAAGGTAAAGAAGAAGAAAATAATTATTTGCTTTTCCAGGAAATAGTAATTTTTCATTTCTCTCAAGCTTCCATTCCAGCATGTTCCATCTACATTTCCAAACCAACCACCGAAATAAAAAAATAAACCAAAAATGATGCAGGGAAAGGTGGAGACTTTTAGGTGATGAGATAGCTCATTTTGTTTTGCTGTCAGAGTACCTGTGCTAGGCTTTATTTTAAAGCACCACATAGCAAAACAAAGCAAAGCAACATAATGTGACATTAATTATGATTTCACTTACTCATAGCCTTTAAAAAAATCTTCCCTGTAACTAACTTGATTGTCAGCACCTTTTGAAGAGTGTTCTAATGACAAAAATCCTTGATTTGCCTTTTTTAGAGGATGAGTGCAAGTTATTCCTGTCATACTACTGGCATTAAGGCCAAACACTTAAAAAGCATGTTTTCATATAATCCTCACAGCCATTTAAATTAAGCCTTGTTCTTTGCCTTTTGCAAATGAGGCTCAAAGAGGTTAAATTATCTTTCTAAGGTCAAGCCCCCACCTCTATGCAAGAATCAAGTCCAAGCCTATCTGATTCCAAAGTATTTACATTTTCAATTATTCCACATGCCATTCTGTCTCCTGAACTTTTCCATTCACTTCAAATATGCCATAATTGTGGACCATAAAAAATATTTCTTCATTTTTTGGTTATCCTTAGTCAAATATTAAGAATACTGATATTTTTTAAAAATTGTATGTATGAAGCTTTTTAAAAATACTTATAACTATAGTTAACAATGAGAAAGTATTAAGAACAAAAATAGTTGTATGACTGATAAATACTTTAGTCCTTGTCACAAACATAATAATATACTAATTCAAATATAAGAGTTCTTAGAGCTGACTAGTAAGATCCAATGTAAGCTCAGATTCACTGTTGCCCTTGTCCTCACGGCAGAGGCCCAGGCTTACTGAGAGTCTTCTGATGACCTCAGTACTTCATGCTAAGAACGTATTGATTGGAAAATTCATGCTCAGCATTTTGGGAACTAACCTATTATGTTATATATATTCTTCAGTTACATTGTACATCCCAATTTTGGAAATGTGTGAAACTGTACTTTAAAAATTAAGTAAATACAACATTTGTCTCTATCATATGACCTAAATTTTCCAAGACTACTGATTTTGATTTCTTATTCTCAGTTGGTAAAAGTATGGGTGATAATTTTTTCTTTAGAACTATTGTGTGTTATTAAAATATGGAAACATACATACTTAATATTGACCTGTTTCATAACGTTGCCATTTGCTTAAAACTGTTTTGTTTTATAGGTATTACCCTTACCATTACGCACCTTTCCTATCTGACATCCGCAACATCAGCACACTCAAAATCCGTTTTGAACTAGGAAAGCCTTTTAAGCCATTTGAACAGCTTCTTGCTGTACTTCCAGCAGCTAGCAAAAACTTACTTCCTACATGTTACCAGGTGGGTTTTAGAATTAAATGTTTTTATGTTCTTTTTAATATTTGGAAGCTCCTCCTCCAAACCTAGAGACAGAACACCCAGATTTCTTTATAGCTAAATGTACTTTTATTTTCAAACACAGTAGTTCTTCAACCCCTTGAAAAGTGTTTCTGATCTTCACTGAGCTCTGCCTTAAAGACGTGGGCAGGCTCTGCAGCCTGTTCGGCTCAGCGCCTCCGCAGACCTGCAGTTTGTCTTCGCGCTGATGGAAAGAAACCCAGTCAGGGAAAATCTGGAGCTGTCCGCTTTGTCCAGATGTTTGCTTACTTCATTCTTGTTCTCTTACCTTCTATTTATTAGAATAGATATGATTTTCATAAGTCATTTATCTCAACAGAAGTATTACCTCAGTTTATATTTGGGTTTTAGGTATTTCATTTATCAAACTGTGGAATGAAAGGCTTTTCTCTGGTTAACATATTTTGCATAACGAGGCAGATATTTAGGGATGATTTGAATCACCAAAATTGCATAAAGCCTGCTAAGCTGATTCTGAGGGTGAAGTTCACTTAGAACTATTTAGAGTTAGAGCGTCGGTCTGCTCTGTCGTCTGATCCCAGGACCTGGAACGGACATGCGTGCGCGTGTGTGCGCGTGTGCTTGTCTCGTCTTTCTGAAACTTAACCCGCCCTCCACGCTGGCCCTTTGGTCACCCTTACGTTTCTCCTGAAGTTTCTTTGATGTTTCTTTTCTTACCTTTAGATACAGTAAAGATTGATACCCCTTACTGTGAAGCAGTACAACCATACATGTTTCACAGCCATGTCTGTTTTGATTGTTCTCTGCCCATGGCATACTGGGTATTACTTATTTTAAATATTACTCTGAGAAATATGCCTCTTCATTTTCTTAGAAGACATTCTCATGCTTTCGTTTTCCACCTTTCTTACAAAATCTCTAGTAAAAACATGTGTGATTGGACTTCTTATCTTTGCTGTTAGTAATGAAGAGATTCTTGGGTTTTAGGATGTTTTTCTTTTTAAATTATCTTAGGTGACAGTTTTTATATTATTACTTAATAAAATCAATTGATTAGGACATGAAAACAAAATATTTAATTTAAGGTTAAAAATTAGAAGACTGTGTAATAAAGTTTGAGTGGGAAAACAATTTAAGTGACTCTTGTAGAATGAAGAGACAAGGAAAGATAGAAATGATGAAGGGAAAATGCAGAGTACAGTTTTGCTGCATAACCAGGGGAATGGTAGAGCGGTGAGTAGCAGTGAAGTTGTAAGTATCACATGTGAACATCAGAATATAGCAAGTATATTGCAACATATCTGAGATGTAAAAATTTAGTTTGCTTTGCTTAGAAATTTTAAACTGTTTGAGGAAACATAAATATATTAAGAAAAAGCTATATTGATAGTCTTACATCTCTATTACACTATTGTCTTTCCACAGCATTTGATGACCAGTGAGGACTCACCAATTATAGAATATTATCCACCTGATTTTAAAACTGATCTAAATGGAAAACAACAGGAATGGGAAGCTGTGGTACTTATACCTTTTATCGAGGAGGTTAGTGCATGAAAGATTTACATATGCACATATATTCTTAATCAGTCTGTTTCATATAAGCTGTGAGTTTAAACTACCATTTATGTTTTGTTAATGAGATTTAACTACTCTTTTCTTTAGTGTGCGAATCAAAACTTCTAGGTATATTAATTATAAGAAAGCTGGAATGGCTTTACTAATATTAGACAAAGAAGACTTCATTTATTGATTGATTGATTTTAAAGAGAGAGAGGAAGGGAGTGGGGAGAAGAGAGAGAGACAGAGACACCATAGCACCCTGGCCGAGGGTCCAGTCCAAAGCCTTGGCATGTCAGGACAGCGCTCTGACCTGCTGAGACACAGCCAGTGCTAGGCAAAGTAGGCTTCAGAACAGGGAGTGTTACCAGAGGTCAAGAGGGATATTTTATACTGATTAAAAAGTCAATTCAGTTCATCAACAAGACATACAATTTCTATATATTTATATACCTAATAACAGAGCTTCAAATACATGAAACAAAAACTAAAAAACTGTTATAGTTGAAAGAAGAGATAAATACATCCACAATTAATACTTCTCTCCGAGGAACTGATAGAACAAGAAGACAGATAGTGAGGATAAAGACTTAACACTCATTAATGTTTTTGGAACACGACACCCAACAACTGCAGAGTACACATTCTTAAGTGAATAAGGAACATTTACCAAGATTGCTGAGATATAAAATGTTTCAGTAATTTAAAAGTGTTGAAATCATAGAGGTTCTCTGACTACATGGAATTAAATTAAAAGTTAATACAAATACCTGGAAGATCTGCAAACATTTTGAAATTAAATAACACTCTTCTAAATAACCTATGGATGAAAGAAGAAGGTAAAAGGGAAATGCAAAAAAAAAATTTTTAAAGGCTTTTTTTAAAAGATTTTATTTATTTATTTTTTAGAGAGGGAAGAGAGGGAGAAAGAGAGAGAAACATCCATGTGCGGTTGTTGGGGGCCATGGCCTGCAACCCAGGCATGTGCCTGACTGGGAATCAAACCTGCGATGCTTTGATTCACAGCCTACGCTCAATCCACTGAGCTACACCAGCCAAGGCTAAATTCAAAAAAATTTTGATATGAATAATACTGAAAGCACAACATAACATAATTTGCGGTGATCTTTAAAGGAGGGCTTAAAGGGAGATTTAGGTTTCAAATGCTTATTATACTAAATAAGAAAAAAATTAAAATAAATTATGTAAGCTTTCTACCATAAGAAGGTAGAAAAACAGTAGCAAATTAAAACCAAAGGAGCATAAAGAAATAATAATGATAAGAATGGAAATCCATGGAAAGTGAATGAACAACAGAAAAATTAGTGAGACCAAAAGTAACAAGCAAGGTGTTACAAGAAAATTATGACCAGTACCCTCCTAAAAGTAGATGAAGAACTTTTTACCAAATAAAAACAGATGGGCTTTAGTAATATATTAGAAAGATAATACTCATTACCAAATAGGGTTTATTTTAGAAATATAAGGTTACCTCATTATCGATATTTAACATCCAGTTTTAATAGAAACGGGCTAAGAGAAAACTTCCTCAGTCAAATAAAGGGCATCTAAAAAAGCCTGCTAACAACGTACTTAAAACAGTGAACATTTCCTCTGTAAAGTCAAGGATAGGACAAGGATGTCCATTCTAAACTCTCCTCTCTAATACTGTACTGGAAGTCTAATGTATTAAATCAAGGGAAAGAAATAAAGGCATGCAAATTAGAAAGAAGTAAAATAGTCTTTATTTGCATGTGACATTTTCCTATATATAGAAAATTCTAAGGAATCTTAAAAAAAATACTATAACTACTAAGTAAATTTAGTGAGGTCACAGGATATAGAATCTTTACAAAATTCAGTTGTGTTTCCATACTAGCAACAAACAATTGGAAATGCAAAATGTTTAAATTCTGCACAACTATAAATTTAACATGTGTAAACCCTCTGCACTGAAAACTAAATAATGTTGGTGGGGTGAAACCTAAATAAATGGAGGGGCTTTGTGACATTCAAGAAATAGAAGACTAAATATTGTTAAAATATAACTTGTTCCCAAATTATTCTTTGGACTCAACATAATCCCAATGAATATCCCAGCAGATTTTTGTTTGGGAATTGGAAATCTGATTCTAAAGTTCTTATGAGATTGCAAAGAATCTGGAATAACCAAAGCAATCTGTAGAAAGAAAAACTCTGTTTAAGACTTTTTTGATCTGATTTTATGACTTACCATGAAGCTGTAGTATTCAAGGCAGTATGTTACTTGCATAGAAATAGATCAGTGGAACAAAGTAGAGTCTGAATGTAGAACTATACTTTTCTAGTTAATTCATTTTCTTTTTTTTTTAAATAAATATCTTTTTTTAAGATTTTATTTATTATTTTTTACAGAGGGAAGGGAGGGAGGAAGCGAGGGAGGAACATCACTGTGCAGTTGCTGGGGGACATGGCCTGCAACCCAGGGATGTACCCTGACTGGGAATCGAACCTGCGATGCTTTGGTTCGCAGCCCGCGCTCAATCCACTGAGCTATGCCAGCCAGGGCTAATTAATTTTCAGTTAAGCCACCAAGGTTATTTAATGGGTAAAGAAAAAACTTTCCAAACAGTTACTGCTGGAATAGCCATCTGTATATGTGGGAAAAAATTAATCTTGGTCCGTAACTTACACCACACAGAAAACTTAGTTCAAAATATACAATAGCTCTAAAAATAAAAGTTACAACTGTAAAACTTTTTCAGGTAAACATAGGAGAAAATCTTAGTCAAGACACAGAAATATGCTTACCATAAAAAAAGAATGAAGAAAATAGATTCCATCAAAATTTTTTTGAAAAATACTTTTCAAAAGATGCTGTTAAACAATGAATAGGTAAACCACACACTGGGAGAAGATAGTTGTAAAACATACACGTGCGTAGGACTGGTATCCAGGCTTAATATAAACAACTCTTCTAATTCAATAGTAAGAAGACAGAGAATCTAGTTTTTTAAGAGGGCAAAATATTCGAAGGGCCATTTCACAAACCAAGATATACAAGGTCTATCCATGAGATATCCAGCCATGTAATAGGAAAAATAGAGACATTTATTGAAGAAGATACAAGATACAAGAAACATTGTACATAGGACAGTGATGCCTCAGCCCCCTTCAAAGTAGACACCTTGGGACCTCACACAGTTCTCCTAGTCGCCATCAGATGCTGCATAGTATTTTTCTGAATCTCATCAATGGTCTGAAAAAAGCAATTTTAGTTTTGAGAAAAGCCAAAAGGAGAGTGTCAATTCTGGGCTGTAGGGGGGTCTGAGTCACCTGGGGATTTGATGTTTTGCCAAAACTGCACAAGATGTGATGCATGAGCAGGCCCATTGTCATGATGAAACTGCCAATCACCAGTTACCTATAGCTATGGCCTTCTGAATCATCCAAATAGTTTCCTCAGAGGAAACACAAACTTTGATGCAAATTTATTGCTCCACTCACTCGGTCATTTTGAATGTGATAGCCACACAGTGCACATGCTCACTGAACATGTCTACTGCCCCTACTGACTAGTACAGAGAAGTTGTCATTGTTCACTCACATGCCTTCCAGTCTACTCTTCTTGGCTACCAGGTTACATCGATGTCATGCAGACTGTTACAATTATATCAACAGTGGTTAGACATTTTCTGGACAGACGTCATACAAATAGCCAGTAAGCACACAAAACAGTGTTTAGCTTGTCATCAGAGAGATTTGTAAACCATGACCATGTTGAGATAACACTGCATAATACTCAGAGTGGAGAAAAATTAAAGATTGAAACACAATACCAAATATTGGCAAGAATGGGGAGCAGTTGAAATTTTTATACATTGATGGTGGGAGTATAAAATAGTACTAATAATTTGTGTATCTGTATGGTAGTTTCTTACAGAGTAAAGAATAAAACTACCCTAGAATCCAGCAATTCCATTCTTAGGTATTTACCAAGAGGGAGAATGAAAAGAAAATGTTCACAAAAGCTCTTGTACCAACTGTTCATAGTAACTAAAAATTGGAAACAATCCAATGGGCAAATTGTGGTGAATCCAAATAATAAAATACTGATCAGCAATAAAATAAGTATAGATTGCTGATAAGTGAAACAACATGGAAGAACTCAAAAACATTCTAAGCTAAAGGTGCCAGACACAATAGAGCACAAACTAATCTTTGCAGAAAGCAGAACAGTGGTTACGTAGTGAATGGATGAGAGAGGGGAGGGGGGGAAGATGAACTGGATGATGAAATGTTCTGTATCTTGGCTCATTTGGGTGAATGCAGTTGTCAAAATTCATCCATCTGGAAACTTTAGGTCCATGCATTTCACTGAATGCAAATTATGCCTCAATAAAATAAGTGGTATTGGAGAAGAAAATACGATATAACTAAATACCATTGTCAGTAAACAATAATTATGGAAATTCAATTTAGTGTTTATTTCCCAAAAGACTGATAATTTTATTGCCTACCTTACAACACCAATGGTATCTTAAAATCAAGAAATTACGGTACAGTATTATCTATTTTACTCAAAAATTTTTTCCAGATTTTACTACTTCCTGCCTCTTTTTACAGCCTTCTCTGTAAATGCTTTGAGTGGCGTGGATAATTATTGGACTAAAAGTCTAGGAGGCCACTCTGGAAAACAGTTCAATAGTTCTTTGTAAAGTAAATCATAGATTTACTATCCAACTCAGCAGTCACCTCTTGGAGTGTGATTTTTAAAATTTATCCCAGACAAATGAAGACGTATGTCCCCACAAAACCCTGTATATGAATGTTCAGAACAGCTTACCTATAGTAATCCCAAACTGGAAAAAATCCAGATGTACTGCAACAGCTGAGGGACAGTGAAATCGTAGTACATCTCTATAACGGAGTGTGTAACTGCTCAGCAGTGACTCTTGATAGAAACAACTTGGATGAAAAAATCAGTCTCAGAGGGTTGTGTAGTACATGATTCCATTTATGTAATATTCTTGAAATGACAAAATTATTATAATATGAAACACAGCAGTGAGTGCTGGTGTTAGGGTTGGGGATAAGGTGTGATTATAAAGGAATAACATGAGGGACCTTTTTATCATGATGCAACAGTTCTATATGCCAGTTTGCATGGTTGCATGAATCCATATGCATGATAAAAATTCCATAGCACCGTACGCACACACAAAAAAGCTGCATATAAAAACTAGTGAAATCTATATGTGTGGTTTAGTTAATAGTGTTGTACCAATGCCAGTTTTCTGGATTTTATAAAGTTCTGTGTCTCTGTGTCTGTGTGTGAGAAGGGAACAGTGAGTGAAAGGCACATGGGGTTGCTTGGGGCTAATTTTGCAACTTGTGAATCTTTGTTTTCTGCCACTGTATGCAAGGCTGTGATAAAAATACTTGTGTGTTTATGTATCCTTTTTGTTTGTGTTTGTTTGTGCATCATTATATAGTAAAATTATATTTTTATAAAGTAAATTCCCAAAAATGGATTGCTTGGTTAATGGGAACAAGCAAGAACACTGGTCTAATTCACATGAGCAGTATTTTAGTACCCGCTTCTCAGCTTCTGCAATCCTGAATACTGAATAGTATTGCTTCACTTAATGACAAAGAATGCCATTTTATTATTATTCAAATTTGTTTTTCCCTGACCTCTAATTTGAGTATATTTTTATGTCTTTGCCCTTTGCAGTTTCTATATTGAATATTGTATGTTACCTGTTATATCCTTTACCTCATTTCCTTTTTTTGATTTCTAGCAATTTTTTGTATTCGGTTAGCCAAAAGTTCATTTAGTTTGTTTCATATGATGACTCTAGTAGTGCTTAGTTGTCTTTAAGGTCATTCAGAACAATTTTGTTACGCTGTATCATGACACCTGTCTTATCAGTGTTCATTTTTTTTTGAAATCTTACCACATTAGTGGATTTTTGTGCAGTCATTTTAATAGTGAAGATGAAGGAAGATACGTAACATTTTTGGCATGTTGTGCTTTATTATTTCAAGAAAGATAAAGATGTAACTGAAATGTAAAAGAAGATTTGTGCAGTATATGAAAAAGGTGCTGTGACTGATTGAATGTGTCAGAAGGGGTTTGCCAAGTTTCTTGGTGCTATTAATACTTTGGCCAAATAATTCTTTACTGGGGACTGTCTTATGCACTGGAAGATGTTTAGCAGCACCCCTGGCCTCCACCCACTAGAAGCCAATAGTGAGAGTTAGCTGACAAACTTAAAATATCCAAATCAATAGTTATTGGTGAAAATGAAAAATGTATATTTTATTTTATGAAAAAAAACTGTACAGACTTTTTGGCCAATCCAATATGGTAGTAGTATTCTTTCCCAAATGTGACATTTGTCTCCTGATTTGTGTATGACATCCTCTGTCACTTTTTTTTTTAATTTAAAAATGTCTTTTCCCTTAAGACTGTTAAGGTTTTTGGTCTTAAATAAGAATTTATTACTCCAGATTATCAATACTCCTAGCTTTTCTTTTAGTACTGTTGTTGTTTTATTACTCGTTTTTGTTACTCTGATGCTTTCGTATATGGTGTGAAATGGGGAGTATATGTGCTTTTTTCCCCCAGCTGCCTCGCTAATTTTGACAACAGCATTATTTAAATGTTCAAGTACTATGATCTTGATACCGATTTGTATTTGTTTTTGAACTTTTCTGTTTTTCTGGCCTGTGGTTCTCTTGTATCAATATAAAATGTTTGATTATAGTAGCTTTGTAAAAAACGATAGGATCTGGTAAGACAGGCTCCCAGTCACTTTTGCAGCTCATATATTCCTTCTTCCATGTGAGCACTTGCATCATTTTGTCCTTTAAAATTATTTTAAACCATTACAATTGGATTGGAATTATGTTAAATGTAAGATTTGGGAAGATAAACTTTGCT
The DNA here is from genome assembly GCA_004024845.1 of Tonatia bakeri. Lineage (NCBI taxonomy): Eukaryota > Metazoa > Chordata > Mammalia > Chiroptera > Phyllostomidae > Tonatia > Tonatia bakeri. The sequence continues at coordinate 10,168 of PVIA01008421.1, read as the reverse complement.
ATAACATTGCAGAATTTGTAAAGTAAGAAACTAATGCTCTGTGAATTATGATAAATTATAAGAGTGAATTCACATTTAAAATTTGATTCTCTGCTGTTCTTATGCACTCTTTACTGTCTGCCGTTGGAGTAATAGACTCAGAGGAATTTGCAGAGGCAACCTAACAATATTCAAATCCTTCGAAACAATGAATATTAAATAGTCCATTAGTTTTTCATGTGATGAAATGGAAAGGGATTCCATTAGTTAAGATTATTGTTTTTCAAGAACACAATTCTGTATACTGAAGGGAAAAGATTTATTCTGGATGTTGAAATTACAGAATTTTTATACCTTTAACCTCTATTCAATCTTCACATTCAGAAGCGATTGTTGGAGGCCATGGAGACATGTAACCACGCCCTCACAGAAAAAGAGAGGAAAAGAAACCAACATAGTGAGTGCTTAATGTGCTGGTACGATGCAAGCACAGAGTTCACCTACCCCTCTCCATGGCCAGAGAGGTTCCCTGCCGTAGAGCGGTGTTGCACAAGGTAATGTTATTGGGTAATTTTTCAAAAACTGCAAAGAGTCCCCCCATACCAAAAGTAAAAGCTTTTAAATATCTCTTTGGAAAATTAACAAATAATTTATAATGGTTAGCAGTCAATTTATAATGAGTTACATCCAACTTGCCAAGGACTATAGCATCTCTCATTGTGTAGTTCTCTGCTTTGGTCAGATTCTGCTTCTCTCTCTCCATCTTCTGTTAAGTTTCTAAAAACTTTTTCCTCCTTAGTGTGTATCTGTGTTATTCTTCAAAAGGATATGTGAATTTTTGTTTCCATTGCCAGTTTCTGCTCCCAGCATTTTTTGACATGCTATAACTTTTGGGTAGCCACCCAAATAGAAGAAAAGGAACTCCTTTGCTTACGTCAAACCCACTTCTTCTTTATCTTCCTCATTAAAATGTCATCCTTGTTTTTTTCTCTTCTCTTTTCTTCCTGCCAATAGCGTATTTATTTAGATGGCTGTTGAGTTGCAGAAAAAGTAAACATCTCTCAGTGATGATTTTTTTTCTTTTTTTAAAATAGAAAGAAAGGTGAATAGACACATTATAAAACACATTATAAAATGCTATTTTCCATTCCGGGTTTTGGAAGATGGAGGATATGGAGATTTGTGATACACTTAATATGGCCTTTTATTTTTAAAATTAATTATATACAGTTTTGTTTATATATATAGTTTGTATCGAATATTGTTTTGTTTTAAATGAATGGGGAAAACTTCCATTTAGTGACTTATAGCCATGGTTGTGTGTGCACCAGCAACAACAGAGGGTCTGGATTGTCTTGCTCTCTGTTTTCTTTGTTTGTGAGGGTGAATTGTCATTGTCTTGTTTAAAAGCAAGATGACTCTTGCAAAATGTTCATGGGAATGCTGAAAAACTGATTGCTTATAATGTGTGAATTTTAAATTAAATGCTTTGGTTTATTTTTTAGGTATAAAATAATATCATTAGATGCTTGGCATGTAGACATAAGCAAGAACAAAATAACCAGGGTTGACCAGAAGGCATTGTATTTCTGTGGATTTCCTACTCTGAAACACATCAAACACAAAGTCAGTGGCTATTTAGTTCAGAATTTTTAAAAAAATTTATTGAATGTGAAGTGATTATGGAGAAAGAATTAAAATTCAATTACCTGAAATTTTTTAAAGTTTTTTTTGAAGAAAAGTGCAGTTCAAGTATTCCAGCAGAGCAGTCGTGGAGAAAACATGATGTTGGAAATCTTAGTGAATGCAGAATCAGATGAACTTGTAAGTATTTTCTTTATTATATATTTATTAGGTGCTTACTATGCATAAAATTGTCCTAACTGCAGCATGTTTACCAAAGAGGTATAACAAAATAACTTACAAAAGTTCACAGTAAATAAAGAAACATTTACACCAGTAAATAGACATGTATAATTGTGACATAATGAGAAAAAAATGCTCCAGGAACTTTGAAAAGGAAATGAGCTATGTGAGCTAAGCATAGACTTACAGATAGAATAGACTTGAATTGGGTGCTAAAAAAAAATTATCACAAAGGGGGAAAAGGAGGGGAAAGGTATTATAGGTGAAAGAATAACATGACCTGGGAATTATTGTCAAAAATAGATGTGATACATTTTCTTATTCTTTTTAACCTTTTGATGTCTGAAATTTCTCTTAATACTTTTTCTTTTTCCTTTTCAAATAAATGTAATATATTTAAGGAGAAGGAATATATAAACCTGACTGAAGCAGATGACTTGTGTTGGGAAATAGCGGAAGATAAGGTTGAAAAAACAGTTTGAGGCCAAATTATGCCTGGTACTCCTTGAATACCAGCCTGAGGAGTCTGGACTTTTTTCCCCAGGATGGTATCTTGAAATTGGAATTTTCAAGATTAATTTGGTGGCATTATAATATATTAAATTGCATAAAAGAGAAATGGAAGAAAATGGAAAAACCTTCAAGGTCAGAGATTGTGGTCATGGAAGTATTAGGTAATAAGGGCGTAAACTGGAAGTGGAGATAGATCTCGATCAGAGACTTTCATCCTTTTTCATATCATGGCACACATAAACTAACTACTGAAATTCTGTGGCACACCAAAAAATATATTTTTGCCAATCTGACAAAAAATAGGTATAATTTTGATTTCATTCTCACTGATGGTTATTGTTGTGCCAGCTGTTGTCATTTTTTATTTTGACAATCTAAGGGAAAAGAAGTCAGTATCCCTAACTAAATGGTCAGATATTGCATGTTTTAAAAATTCTTGCAGCATACCAGTTGAAAATTTTCAATTTAGATGAACAAGACTAAATAAAATTGACATTTCATAGTTCAATCTAGGGGTTGAAAAAAGGAAGAGAATATTAAATATAACTTTCAGGATCCAGGATAATTAACTAGAAAATGATTATTGTTTACTGGGATAAAGAAGTTAAAATGGGAGAGTCCCTGGTTTGAGGAGAATAATGGTAAACAATGATAGAATTACAAGGTGGCACTAGGACTTAAGAGCAGCCCTGCCAGCCTTTCCAACAGGGGTTCCACGGGGCTATGGCCCTAAGGCCCTAAGTCATCCATTTGTATATAATGGGTTAATTTACCTTCTCTGCAGTTAGAACGTACATCCTTTATTGAGAAAATAGTCAAATTGTTTATAGTATTCTGATCTTTAGATGAAACACTTAGAGGTTAGAGGGAGATAGGTATATACAGTCATCAGCAAGGAGGTGATGGCTAAGATCTTGGGGATCATTTCCCTGAAGAAAAAGAACTCTAAGGATTGATGCTTTTCAGCATCAAGAAATACAGTTGTAAAGGTTGGGAAAGGAATAGCAGAAGTGACATAGTGTTCAGGCAGGTAAGAGAGAATGATTCCCAGATGAAGTAGTATCACAGACTCATGGAGTAGATACTGCATACAATTCAAGAATAAAAACTAAAACAAAGTCTGAATTTGTCCTTTAGGCACCATTGTTGACCTCTGAGAGTTCCATTCTAATAGGTTGGTGGAGGCTGAAGACCAGTTCTAAGGGTTAGTCTGGGACCGTGTAGGTGGAAAGTAGAGGTAGCAGGCATTAAGACCTTGGTTAAGAAGTTTTTCATTTAAAAGAAGGCTAGAAACAAAACTATAGGTAGAGAAGAGAAAGTTCATATAATGAACTTTTGACGCAGCCACCGGCCTGCAGTGACTGCGGAACTCTGTGGATGGCTCGTCCAAACACGAGAAAAACATACACAGAGACAACCGGGTCCTGTGGGGAAATAGGAACGGAATGGCCACCCTGTCTAGTGGAGAGCGCCCTGTTTTCCCACCCAAGCAGGTTTTTATTAAGAATACAGACACTGTGGATTAACAGTCTGGCAGGGAAGATCAAAAGGAATACGGAGTTTTCAAAGGGTCTGACAGAACTCCCGTTGGGATTCTGGGCAAAGTTTGGGGTTTTATCACTACAGGACCTAAAAGGCTAGTCTTGTTTCCTGCCCGTGCCTTCATATTCTAATTCAATAGCATCCTCCAGCAAGCAGATCTCACAGGATCTTGGATATTCTATGTCCCAGGCCTGGTTACCCCAGGAGTCCGCCAACTCTGGTCTGGGCTGCATCGCCCCTGTTATTTCCGCAGGCCTGAGTTGGGCAGGGGAGACAAAGGCAGCTAAGAGACTTGGATTTCTCACAACTAAGAACAAGGACTCAGGCTTTGAGGGGGGCAGGGGTTGATGTCCATCACCGTTCATTTCCACAGCCCCGAGTCTCTTCCCTGAGGCCTTCTTATGATTATGCCTGTCTTAGGTGATTCCCCCATGGGAAATCTTACCTGTCATTGGCTAACTGATCAAGCATTGGAGGCCAGGCAAAGAACAGGCAGCGTTCATGCCAGGGAAATAAGTTTAGTCTCCTTAGTGGCTCCTGGTTCGGAGATCTCTCACTCAGCCTAAGTCACGGGGGGTTACAGCTTCCTGAGACCAGGCAGGGCGAGCCCCAACAAACTTTCACATAGTGCAATTTCACATGTGAAGAGAAATTCACATAGAAGAGAGGTAAGGCTAGTGGCAAAAGGAGGTGGATATTAAAGATACTGCAGAGGAAAGGGATGTTTACTGATATCAAGACCCCATGTAGGGTAATGAGGGGTTTTATCTAGGGCTTAAACAAAAGGGTTAATCTGGGAAAGAAGGACCACATTTCCTTCAAAAACTAAAGGAAAGATTGGGAGAATGAAATTAGAAATAAATATATAGAAAGAAGAGAAAAGGATAATTAATGGAACATAGTTCTAATGTTGAAACTTCTTTCATTTATCATAATAGTCATTCTGTTGTATGACTACATTCTGTTCACATTAAGTAATTAAGTTACCACCAAAAACTCTAAAAATAGTCCTCTCTAATTGTTAAAGAAATATTTGCTAATAAACTTAAGCTTAATAAACAGAAAAAAATGAATGAAAATTTGTGTTTAAACTTCCAGTTTCTGCCACGAAGTTATCTAACCAATAGTAATAAAAATGTTATTTTTTAAACTATAATTTTTACTTAAATGTTATTTCATATAGCCCTAGTCAGCGTGGCTAGATTGGTGGGAGTGTTGTCCCATAATGGAAGGGTCTCCAGTTTGATTCCCGGTCAGGGCACAGGCCCAGGTTGCAGGTTTGATCCCTTGTTGGGGCACATGCAGGAGGCAGCCAATCAGTGTTTCTCACATCAACATTTCTCTCTCTCTCTCTCTCTTTCTCTCTCTCCTTTCCCCCTTCTCTCAAATGAGAATAAAATAAACCTTTAAAAATATGCCCTGGCTGCTGTAGCTCAGTGGATTGAGTGTGGGCTGTGAACCAAAGGGTTTCCAATTCAATTCCCAGTCAGGGCACATGCCTGGATTGCAGGCCAGGTCCCCAGTGAAGCCCACGCGAGAGGTAACCACACGTTGATGTTTTTCTCCCTCTCTCTTTCTCCATCCCTTCCCCTCTCTCTAAATAAATAAATAAAGTCTTTTTAAAAGTACATATAATTTCATATAGAATATTTGTGCCATTGTATAGTGTACCAAAGATTTTGTGTATATTATCTTATTTTATCCTCAAATAAACATTGTGAAGTAGATATTATTCTTTTGTCTCATAAAAGAAATCTGAGACTCAGTGGGGTTAAAAAAGTCACCTAAGAAGCTATGGCTGAAAACAGGTAGAACCCACATTTGGATCCTGGATTCCTAACTGTAAGACTAGTGTTCTTATTTCATTATACCAACCACAAAGTGAAAAGAAATCAGATATCTTAGGTTCTGTTTTATACTATTTGACTATTTGATATGAGACAATAATAGCTCTTTTCTAGATGTTTCCCCTGCTTTTAAAAAATTAATTTCCATAAGAAAAATAAACAAGATAATCATGAAAATAATGGAATCATAGAATTTTTTAACAGGATGGAATTTTGTAAAAACTAATCCAATTTATTAATTATACAAACTAAAAAACTTAAATGAACATTGAAAAAGGGACTTTCAGCTAGTCAGCAGCAGAACTAGGAACTTCAGGTTCTTGCTAAACATTATTTCTGCTAATGTTGGCTATTATTATGGACAATAATACATTGTAGGTCAGTGATCTTCTGTTTGATTTTACTAAAACTTATTTTCTCACCAAGTAATTTCATTCAGAATTAAAATCAGTGGACCACTCTACTAAACAACTGCCAGGGCTGTTGAGAAAATGAGTAAGAGGCAAGATCCCTAATGTCATGTACTTGTAAGCCAGTCATACTGCCACTCTAATAAGAAGAGGCTGGCAGAGCAGAAGGTACACTTGGTTAACATTCACAGATTTCATACTAAATTAAAGGGTGAAGAAAGGCGTGGGGGTAAAAACAATTGAAAAATAATTGTTTAGAAAAGGAAAGGAAAATTTAAAATCTAAAAAATCCCAGAAATGCTGAAGAATATACTAGAAAGAAAAGAGTAGTTAGCAATTCAGGTACAACTTAAAGAAGAGAAAACTGAACTTTAGTGGATGCAGTAATTAAGTTGGAGTAACACTGAGAAGAGCAGCAGGACTGAAAACTACTGGGAGTAGGTATTATAGGAACAAAGGGCTTGAGTGAGCAAGTGGTATATCTGTTTTAATTATTTATGTGGAGTTTTTTTTTATAGATTTTAAATACACAGTTATAAACATAAGCCAGGTTTTAATTATATAATATTGTTTCTTTAAAATTTTCTCCTGGTCCTGAAATATAAATGAATTCCTCTGCTGTTACTTGCAGAGTGTAGAAAATGTAGCTTCGTCAGTGCTTGGAAAGTCGGTCTTTGTTAATTGGCCTCATCTTGAAGAAGCTAGAGTTGTTGGTGTATCAGATGGAGAAACCAAGTAAGATATGATTTATAATTTTTTTAAATTTATATTTGCTTTGCTACTTAATAGCTTTTACTGATATATTTTAATTGATATCATTATTGTAAAAATGTTTATACTGTATAGTGATCGTGAAAGTCCTCTAATCACATCACTTGAAGTTTAACCATTGTTGACAGTTTATTGTACCTCTCTTGAGATATTTTAGGTATATATATTTTCCCTTTTGCCTTCTTTTCCTTTTAATAGCTTGGAAGTTCTATAGCCTAATTCTTTTCTACTAGTTATCACTATATAGCATCTATATTTCTCTTAGTGACAAGAATTAATAGCATATATATAACCTTACCTTTACCATACCCCTTCCAAGTTTTTTTTAAATGATAAATTTTAAAAAACATTTAAAAATATATATTTATTTAAGTTCACAGTCCTTTTATCTATGATTATTTAGACAAGTTATTCTTTGTCTTTTATTTTTATTTCATGTAGACTTGGTCTGATTTCTTGTTTTATTTTCATGTCTCTAGAATTTTCTAAAGTAACTTCTTTCAGAGAAAATGAGGGAATATTATGTTTTCTAAGTTATTATATGTCCAGAAGATCTGTTTTGTTTTCTTCCTACATAGGTTTAGAATTATAGAGGCCCAGTTACTTTTCCTCAGATCTGTACAAATGTATCTTAACTATGTCCTGTCATGTAATTTTCTTGATGAAAATTTAATAACAGTATGAATTTTTCCTTTGTGGGTATCTGCTTTTTTGTATGAAATTGTGAGGATTCTTTTTTAATCATCAGAATTCAGTCCCCCTGCCTTTTTGATGCAGTCAGTTTTATTTGTTTTTTTTTTAATGGATCATGCTTTTGGTCTAAGCACCCTTCACATAGCCCTAGATTCCTAAGATTTTCATCTGTGTTTCAAAAAGTTTTATAGTTTTTACTGTTCTTATATTTAAACCCATGATCTGTTGTGAATTAATTTTTCTGTAAGTATGAGGTTTAGATTAAGGTTCATACATTGGCCTATGAATATTCAATTGCTCCAGCATTGTTCGTTGAAAAGGCAATTCTTTCATAAGATTGCTTTTATACCTTTGTCAAAACAGTTGAGCACTGTATGATTTCACTTATATGTGGAAGCTTAAGAACAAAATAAATGAATAAACAAAACAAAAACAGATGCATAGATTCAGAGAAGAAACTGATGGTTGCCAGATGGAAGGGAGGTTGGGGAGCTGGGGAAATAGTTGAACAGATTAAGAAATACAGATCGGTAGTTACAGGATAGTCGTGGGGATTTAAAGTACCGTATAGGGAATATAGTCAGTAATGTTATAATAACTGTGTGTGGTGCCAGGTGAGTAATAGACTTATCAGGGGGATCACTTTATAAATTATGTAACTGTCTAATCACTATGCTCTACACCCAAAACTAATATAAAATATTGAATGTCAACTGTAATCGAAAGATTTTTAAAAATTAGTTGCGGTGAGCACATTTGTGTTGGTCTGCGCTGAGGTCTCCATCTGTCCCGTTGGTCTGTATGTCTGCTCGTACGCCAGGACCACACGTGCTTGTTTGTTACTGAGCTACATAGTAAGTCTTAACCTTAGGTAGAGCAGTTCCGTCCACCTTGTTTTTATTTTTCAAAATTCTTTTAGCTTTTTGGTTCTTCATCTTTTCATATAAATTTTAGAATAAATGTTGCATATATACAAAAATTGTGGAGCGATTTTGATAGGAATTGAATTAAACCTCTAATTTGGGGAGATTTGGCATCTTTACTGTGTTGAGTCTTCTGACTCAGTGGATCCATTTATCATCGTTTTGTTTTTCAGCATACACATCCTGTACATGTTTTGTTAGATTTAGATATCAGTATTTAAATTACTTTGGAGCAACTATAGATTGTATAATGTTTTAAATTTCACTTTCCCCAGCTAGTATGTAGAAATACAGTTGATTTCTCTATGTCAATTTGTATCCTAGGACCTAGATGAACTTAGTTCCCAGCCTTTTTTCTTGCAGGGTATAAGCCAGTTATTTTGTAGAACTGGATTTACTTGGTCATTTCCTGTTAGTGTCATTTAGGTGGGTCCTCCATCCCACATATTTCCTGTAAACTGGAGCCAGGTATAGTGGCTTGTAGAATCAAGTTAAACCTTTTTAGCAAAAATACTTTATTGAATTTGAGAGTTCTTGTTAGTTTTTATATCTTTGTAATATATATTAGTTTAGTTTCTTAAGAAAGAAAGAATAGTAGTTTATTTTTAAATTTGGATTGAAATAGTTTTACAAGATGTTGCTCTGAAATTTATATTAACATTTTTTTAAAAGGAGGCTTTTTTTTTTTTTTTTTTGCTATTATACCCTATAGAAACCTCTAACTTTGAAGGCTTAACACTGCTAGAACTGTAATAAACCACAGATTTGGGGGTAATATAATTTTTATTTTAATTGTTAAGGTTTTACTTGGAAGAACCTTCAGGAACACAGAAGCTCTATCTGGGAAGAACTGCTCCACCCTCTAAAGTGGTTCATCTTGGGGACAAAGAACAATCCAACTGGACCAAAGAAGTACAAGGAATTTCAGAACAGTGAGTGTCATAAAAAGGATTTAATATTATAGAATTAGAGTGGGATCTAATGTACTTATCCTCTAACTTATTTTACACTTGACATGGTAATCTCTCTATATACTAACTATGTCTTCATTTTGTGTTCTTAAGAAAGTAATGACTTGTAGTTTAAAATAATAATGGTTAGCAACAAATATAGTTCATCTTGCCCAGTTCATCACTAAAATACCTCATTATGTACTGAAATAAAAGAAAGAAAAAAAGAAAAGACATGATTGCCTAATACTAGGAATAGCAGTTAATACTGTTGCCTATATTTGAGAGTTACGTGTTACTGTCCATAAGGCCATTGAATTCCTTGGTCACACATAAGTAATGAAACTAGGAAGGAAGTCTGTTCTTCGTTCTCACCCTCTCTCCTCACCCACTCATCTCCACCCAAGCCCCATGTGCCCCTGAATTCAGACATGTAACGTTTGTACCAACCTAATAACTGAGAAGGTAACCTTCAGAGTGCTCGATTTCAGGATCACCAGAGTGTGTTGTGTCCCATAATCCCACTCTAACAGTACCTTTCTTTGTTCATCCAAACACTAGGGTTTCCTAAATCAAAACAGGACAATAGAGACTCACAGTGACACATGAAATGGTGTTATAAATGTATAGCCATCAGCCTTCCTATTTAAACTGTAATAGGATCCATTGAGAAA